>BHFT01015570.1:0-107015 GCA_004320025.1 Laticauda laticaudata
TCAAGTCCCAAAGTCATCAAGTTGCCGAGTTTGCGGACCTCTGGCTTCAATAATAAAACAGGCACATTTCAAAAATATCATTTGGGAGAGACCGAAGGTCCAGCATTGGACAAATACCAAAGAGATGGATTCAAAGCAGAGAACTACACCGGTCAGTTTCCATCAGACAGTCCCTTTGCACCCAACCTACCTGACAGGGTGGCTGTTTGTGGGGGAAGATGAAAAACAGCCTGGCCTGCCTGAAGGAAGGCAGGAGATAGACATTGAACCTGGGTGAGGGTTGAATTACTCCAACTAACACGGCCACGTTTGGGTCTAGACCCACATCTGCCGGGTTCCCACCTGGGAAGGGCAGCCAAGTACAGCCTCATTCTTGGGATGCCCATCTTGGCCAGTTTCCAAACGGAGCCATTTTCTCAGTCGTTCCTCAAATACCCTTTTCCAGGAAATGGGAATAAAATAAAAGCTGCCTGGAAGTTTCCTAGATGAGGAGAATTGGCAAAGGGGTTTTGCAGGGTTTCCTCGGCCCTGCACAAAACGGGTAAAGCAACGACGGGCAGGAGCCACGACGGACACAGCCGCAAAGAAAGAGTGTGATCGAAACTGGAAAAAATGGACAGATTCCNTGCAAAAATGAATAGATTAACATTGGCAATTAAAGAACAAGAAGAAGCGGAATACTGTATGATATGGGATTTATTTTATAAATAGTTGGAAAATAAAGTAAGAAGTTAAATGAATATTGTTATAATGATAAGATATATAAGGTTGAGTAGGTTGTAACATGAATGTAATCCTAATAAGAAATGTATATAAAATATAAATATTTGTGTCAGCTTTGGAAACCATATTGAGATTTGATGTTCCCACGCTACCACAATAGAGCCTGAGAAAGTGGGAGGGAGGAATTCATTTGAGTATATCTAGTTAGACAAAATAAAATTATTTTGTTGCTTCAAGGTCACTGAGTGTGGCGCATAATGAAATGGGAATCTTACTTTAGGATGGATGGTGATTGGACTATGTGATGTGGTGATGGCTAAAGGGGGATGGATTTTTAGTTTTGATTTTTGCAAGGAAGCCTGAAACTTTGAGATTCGGTATTCCACAGATGTGCCAGTTACTAACCAAATAAGGGTACCTTTAAGATATGTCTGTATTGGAGTTATTGATTGGAATGGAGGGTTGCTGGAATGCTTACAATTTGCACAAGATATATGTGCCCAATCAACACACTAAAAGATGGATTTGTTTTAAAATAAAAATATTTTTTTAAATAAAAAAAATAAATAAATATGAACCAGTTGACATGCATCCAAATGTAAAATCATGTCATCATGGGAATGTTTCAAAGGTCATGTGACAAAAGGACCTAAGTCACTTTTTTTTCACCCAGTGCTATTGTAGCTTTGTTCACTAAATGAATAGTTGCAAGCTGAGGACTCTCTATGCTTTTTAAAGTAATACTCTATTTCTTTCACCTGGATTCCTGAAGCATTTTTTTTTAATCCAGGCTAAGACAGTAGGCCACTTGATATTTTGAAGAAGCAACAGAAGTCCCATCAAGAGTCAAGTCATCTCATGCAGCTTTATTATTTATGCAAGCTTGTTATAACAGAAAAACATGGTTCATGGTCATAGTACTGCAATGGAAGGAAATCATGGCCTGCAATTATTAGACCCCCATGCCAATGTTTAAAAAATTATCAAGTTTAATTTAAGACTTGCCACTTCCATAATATTGGACATTCATGCTTGACTGCTTGCAGTAAGAAGTCCTGTTTTGGAAGAAAAAAATTGCTTGCAAAGCATGGGAGTGTTATAATTGCATAGAATCATTCAATGCCAGGTGCATTCAGGAACTATTTCATGTCATAATTGGAACATCTGGCTTTAGAGAAACAATGGAAACTTATCAACATTCCCAACCCAGTTGCATCTTGATTGAGCAGACAGATGGTTCTATCTATCGATAATTCTACTCTTCACAATGAAGATCTCACAAAAAAACACACTATAGCTTTCCCACCCATGATAGCTAACTACAAGAGCAAAATATTCAGATGCATCCTGAACTCATTAAGTCTGCAAGTCATGCAACTCAATCCGACAGAATCATAACTGCAAAACAAAACCTAAACCTAATGTCTGATTAATTACATTTTAAAATATACTGGAAGCCACAGATGGATACATCCTTAACGTTCATGAAAACTAAACTTCAGTCAAAGACACAGATTGTTCTTTTGGTGTTTGCACTATTTGTAACATTACCCCAATCTGTGAAAAGAAAGAATTGTAGTTCCATGATAATACACATGTCTTCAGTACAGGAACACTTACTTCCTAGCTTATTTTGTTAACATCAAAGCAGGTGACAACCTACATAAAAGACAATTAAAGGACACACTATTTTAGGTGTTCCAAGTCATAATTAGTAGAATCAGAAACGTGACATTTGAACCAAACCAGTGTATTTCAAAATGTAAGTGTATTTTTAAGTAAGTGGATTTGTAAACAAGATATTAACACAATTAAAAGTTAAAATTGCAGCTCTACACCATATAAAATGCAGCCATGTAGGAATACTTTATCAACAAATGGATTCAGAACCAATGTTCAGAATCACTTTCTAGTTTAAACAAGGATTCAGTCAAAACACAAAATTAACCAAAATGCAAAATTTGATTATATATAACATGCTTACTAGGTATTAATGTTAATCAACAGTTCTACCTTTTACTAAATTTTTAGTTGACTCGTATTTTTTTCTAAGCATGGTAAAATTTCACATAATAAAGACAGCTAAATCTCAGCAATCGATATACCCCTAGCTAAAATCCAAATTCAATGGCATGTATCTGAAATAACAAAATGCAATAGGATTTACAACATTGATAAACCACAAGCCAAACCTCATAGATTAAAAAAAACTGAAATAGAAATGTTTTACATAAATGCCTGTTCTTTTCCAAATCCTTTAATGCTACCATGGGAGCAGAAAATTGAGAGATTGACCTGGACAAGAATTCCAGAAGACATATTTAAAGGCCCTGTCACATTGGCCGACGGATGCAAAATGTTATATAAAAGGACACAGTGGAGGAGAATAATGTTCCATCCGTTTTATCCGCTCTCTAAAGTGCCCCAAATTTGCATAACCAGAGCGGACAACAACAGAAAAAACGTGACGGGGGGAGGACGTAGCCAGGATGGAAAGCGGATGCTCCACGGAAGCCTAGCTGGATGGACAACAGATGGGAGCGGGATGGCACATCTGAAGGGCTTCCGGGGGAGCACAGCGAGACGGACGCACAGCGGAAAGAAGTGGATGCAGAGCGGATGCCTAGCAGATGAAGCGGATGCAGAGCGGAAGCCGAGCGGGAAGCCTAGCGGAAGCATAGCGGATGCACAGCGGTCACGTGCACATGCAGGGAGGATCATTGAGTCAGCCCTGGGATATAAAGGAAGCAGCTCGCAAGCAGTCACCATTCAGCAGGAAAGACCTGCTTCCAGCACAGTTCTCCCAGCCAGCCAGCCAGCCAGCCAGCCAAAAACCCAACAACCATGGGGAAGAAGAGAAAGCCTCAGCCATCTGCTGCCAGCCTGGCAAGAGGAACAGGGCACCATCCTACCCCCTGGCCCTGGACTCTGCTTCTGCTGGGGCTTCTGCTGCTCGGGCCCGATCTTTTGGTGCTGGAGCTTCTGCTGGCGCTGCTCCTGGTGCTGGTGCTTCTGCTGGTGCTTACTCTGCTGGCGGCTGCTCCTGGTGCTGGGGTTTCTGCGGTCTTATCCTGCTGCTTTGGTTGCTGCCTGTGCTGCTGGTGCTGCTGGTGTTATCCTGGGTCCGGTGCTTGGTCTGCTGTGCTGCTGGGCTGGCTGTGCACTGGGTGCTGCCTGGTGCTCTTGGTCTGCTGGGCTGCTGTCCTTGCTTTTGGCGCTGCTGACTGTGTGCTTGTTTGCCCTCTGCTGCTGGCTGTGCGTGTGGAGGAGAAGCCCCTACAACCTCGAGCTCTGATGAGGGCCCATATGGCCCTGCCAGAGGAGAAGAGGCAGACGCATGAACGGGAGAGAGGCAATACACCATAGAGAGAGGAACAGGAGGAGAGGTGCTAGAGTGGCTGAGGGAGAATGAATATCTTTTGGCGGAGGGACACAGGCTCTGTCGAGACACCAAGAGGAAGCAGGCTGCTTGGAAGAGAAGCGGAGAGCCTGGCTAACACTTTGGACGTGCTCATCGGCTGGTGGAAGCACATGGACACCTGGTACGGGAAGCTGCACCTCAAGAAATCTGGCCAGGCCGCGAATCAAGCTGACGGACAGAGAGACCTATGTGATGGCCAAGTGCAGCTTCTTGGGGTGAGATCCACCACGCGAGAGCAGCCCCTCTCACAACCCTCTCTCTCAGGCAAGAAGAGTCAGCTTCCTGTGTCCAGGCAGGTATCTGTGGAGCGTGCCACAATGGAGACCCTGTACAGCTGTACTACCCGTGGCAGAGCGCATGGAGGACCCCCTGAGCAGTGGGAGCAAGGAGAGGGCACTTCCACCACAGGCCAACCTGCATCTACCCCCAGCTCCACCTCCACCGAAAGGCAGAGAGGCAGACCAGAGGGGCAGAGCACACTGTCCTGCTGGAGATCAGGGACACCATCAGAGAGCAGCGTAGATCTCCTCTCTCAGCTGGTAACACACCGACGTCCTATCCTCCAACCGCAAGCCCTTCCTCAACCTACGTCAACCAGACCGATCTTCTTCACAACCCTCCAGACCAAGCTGAACCTGCAACACACCAGTCCCAGGCTGCTCCTCCACCCCAGGTGATGTTCACTGCCCTTCCAAGGCTGTCCACAGGCCCTCACCTACTAAGGCTATGGCTACCGAGAAGTCCAGCAGCACAGACAGCCTTCCCAGTCCAGGCACAGTACATCGGACGCCACAGGTGGCCATTGATGCAACTAATGCCACCCATGCCACCAATGCCAGCCACGCACAGATGCCACACATCACCGATGCCGTGACGCCAGTCCGCACCTAGCTGCAGACCAGACAGCCCAACTACACTGCTCCTTCCTACCCCACAGCCAAGCCTGGCCTCAGAACATCTGTCATCGTCTTGGGGCTGACACCCCATGTCATCACGGGACTGAGCCAGCTGTCTGAGAGCTTCCTCCACACACCGTCCCCTGTTGTCCTCTCGGGCCAGGCACCCCAATTGGTGCCTCAGACCAGCACTCCAGCAAGCAGCCACTCCACAGACCTGGACCCTTCACTCCCCTGAGCCTGGGCACGCCTCAGAGTGACCAAGAAGAGTGCCAGAGACTGGGTGGCTACTTGTTGACTTTATATTGCTTTGGACACTTGACTTGGCCGATTTTGCTTTAAAGCTTGTTTATTAATAAAGATTATCTTTGCTTCACACACTTGCTTCATTTATTTTTGTAAATAAAGTCTTGGTGGAAACTTTTAGAAATTGTTTAAGCCTTTACATGCTTGTGGGATGGGTTAAGATAGCTGTGGGATGGGCAGGGATATATGTGGGATGGGTAATAGCTGTGGGATGGCAGGGATACCTTTGGGATGGGTAAAGCTTGATGGTTGGATACCTGGGGATGGTAATATTTGTGGGATAGATAAACCTCCCGTGCAAGCATAAGTGGGACTGTAGTCACCCTCCCCAGGTGCCACACCTTTGGCCCTTCATTATCAATAACAATGTAATCATTGATCCACACATTTCAACATAAACACAGCTCTTTATTAAATGCCGTTCATTGTAGGCCCACCCAACATACATGGCCCAATCTCATCCGAGTAATGAGATAAGGCTGAAGGAAGCATCCATTAATCATCTATCATCCTGTCTTGCCACTCCACTGCTCCAGCTGGGGAGTTGCACCAGTGCTCAGGAGTTTGCACTGCTTCTTCCCTTCATGTGAGGCTCTGTTGGGGCCTTGCACATCCTGAGTGTCTATCAGGTTTTGCCCTTTGCCTCCATTCCCAGGCTCCATGTCCCCATTGCCTTGTTGGAGGTCCACGAGCCTGTTCTGCAAGACCGGTAGCGGGTGCGCATGAGATGTACAGGAATGCAGCAAGCTTCCACGATGCTCCTACTGGTCTGTGGGTGATTCTGTATGGTGGTGAGAAAGTACCTGGAACCTGTTGCCAGGAATGCAAAGGCGTTCTCTACCACCCGCCTTGCCCTGGACAGCCTGTAGTTGAAGATCCTCTCTTCATGGTGATGGGCATCTGGAAGTGTACGGCTTCATGAGGTAGGTTCTGGGGAGAAGGCGTCATCACCTATGATGAAGTAGGCACATCTTGTGTCTCGTTGGGCAGGGGGTCTGGATCTGGGAAGCCCATGATGAGGTTTGCATTCCATCCCTCCTTGAGGTGACTGGTGTTATACCTGGGCATCTGAAGATGACCCGTTGCTGAGCATCGATGTACATGAACTTGTAGTCAGCATCGATGCTGAAGAAGCCCTTGTAGTTGAAATAAGTGGACCTGACTTGGCTGGAGCTTTGCAGGCCACGTGCCTTGCCATTTATGCTCCAATGGTGTGGGGGAAGTTCCACTTCTGATACCAACTGCTCTGCAACTTTCTTCCAGCCTTCTTTCAGTGGAAGGCACTGGAGGAGCTCCTCCAGGTATTCTTCAATGATGGCCTGCACCACTTCTCTGACAACAATGCTGATGGTGTTGTGTGGCACCCTCCAGCTGTACTGCATGCTCCTGTATGTGGTCCGGAGGCCAGGTGCAGAGTCAGTGCCACCTTGAGCCCAGGGTCCAGGCTGGGCCGGAAGTTGGTGCTCCTGCTTGGTCAACCTGGGTCTCAGCCGCTCCACAACTTCATTCAAACATGGCTGGAGGCATCCTCATGAAGTTCTGGAATGCACGAGGGTCTTCGTTCCCACTCCACCATCAGCTTGTTGTACAGTCCTTACTCTGCTATTCTCCCAATCCATCTTTGGACCCAGACACTTCTTGGTCGCCTCCTTTTCTTCCCGTAGAACAGGTGAAAGAGCCTGTAGATGGCTTCGCACTGTTGCAGAACGATGGTGGCTACCAAAAGGAGTGTGTTACGATCCATGGTGAGAATAACTGGATGCTGTGGAAGAGCAAAAGCAAGATGAAGGCTGAAGAGGTCTGCACAACAGGGCTGCTGGACTGAAAGTTAGATCCAGGTGAGTTCCTCCCCCTTTTTATAGGAAATATCATTTTTCATCGTATCCCTTTTGCATCCTCTAGGCTACTGCAGATAATCCTTAAATATCCGAGATAGGTCCCCTCTGCGAACGTTTTTTCTGTTTTAATGCTTTGTATGCAAGCTGCATCGCTTTCATCCTTTCTCCATCCGTGCTACTAACGCTTTTTGTCCGTTCTGTGTCCGTTTTGCTTTCTCCCTGTGTCCGTTTTCCTCTGGAGCGGATTTGAATTGCGCGGATGCGCAGCGGATGCCAGCGGATATAGCGGACATGTAACGGATGACGACGGATGGTAGAACGGATTGTTCCCGTATGCATTGCAGATGCAGAACGGACGCGTTGGATACATTTTCCACTCAAAAAGTTTTTGAGCAGTTCAAAACTTTTTGAGCAGATGGACCTCAGTCGACGATGCTGGATGGATAGAGAGGATGAAAAACAGAGGCAGTGAGTACAGAACGGAAGCATCGCGTTAACCAATGAGATGGCAAGTGTTTCTCTCCATTTTACATCCTCTTTCCATCCGTTGGTGCAGTGTGACATGGGCTTAAACAATGGGTAGAAACTCATTGAACATTTTGTTAGTGATGGAGATCACAGACTATGTGAAGCTACACAGGTCAAAGATAATCTTCTCATGCAGGCCAGAAGTGAACATATTGATACACAAATTGTTACAATTAACAAGAACTATAATACCAAGTGGTTTATAGGTGGTGAGTAAGGAAAGTTATACACAATCAAGGACTAAAAATGAAAGGACAATTCTTGAACAATGACTTAGATCTTTTCCTAAAATGTCAAATCATATGAAGGATTGCTATAATTAGTAAGGTTGTAATGTTGCTTTTGTTCACTGCCTTGAATTCCACAGCACCTACCAGGTAATGTATTCTGATTATCCAATTAGAAGAAATAACAAGCTGCAGCACAAGAAACCATACTATATGGGTAAATCCCTACGAAGCCAATGCCTTGATGATACATGGATTAAACCTTAATAGCCAATAATTAGGTTAGATATTTCATTCTCTAATCCCAACACACTTTATAGCAATCTTACTTCAACTGCATGGCTCCTACATACTATTACACAGTAGCAACAGATTACTGTTTCTGTATTTTGCTAGTACTTTAGTAGCCATCTACTACATGGTAGTGGCATGGGGAGTACAGTGTGGAGTTTTGCCATACTAATAGGACAGTCCAACAAATGATGTTCTGAGCTTGGAAATTGAATTTGATTATGTATCAAAGGATTTAACTTTTCTGGAAATATCAAATTGGTAACTAGGGCAAAACCTTTTTAAGACCAATACTCAAATGCAGCTCATCTGTCTGGAATCTGCAATTTATACTGGACATTAATACAATTGAGCGAGTCCAGACTCCAAAAGTATTTCATGAGAAGAGTACTACACTCTTCTGCTCACAGCAGAATACCCTATATCACCAGGCTTGAAATTTTGGGGTTGGACAACCAAGAACTATGCCGCCTACAGTTGGACTTCATCGTAGTACACAAAATTATCTGCCACAATGTCCTACCAGTCAACGACTACTCCAGCTTCAACCGCAACAATATAAGAGCACATAACAGATACAAACTCAATGTTAACTGTTCCAAACTTGATTGCAGAGAGTACGACTTCAGCAACAGAGTGGTCAATGCCTGGAATGCACTACCTGACTCTGTTGCTAAATCCTCTAACCCCCACTCCTTTAACCTTAAACTATCCACTATTGACCTCACCCCATTCCTAAGAGGTCTGTAAGGGGCGTGCATAAGCACACCATCATGCCCATCATCCCTGTCCTACTGTCCCCATTTATTTGCACCTATTTCCTGTATTCTTATTCATGTTTATACTTATACCTATTATCTTGTAAGCAGTTGACAAATCAAATAAATAANTATTTCCTGTATTCTTATTCATGTTTATACTTATACCTATTATCTTGTAAGCAGTTGACAAATCAAATAAATAAATAAATATTTGGGATGGGTAAAATTTCCCCTAAATCTTTATGCATTGAACTGCTGGATTTCATATTACACCAGGCTTATTTGGAAAGCTATCATTCAATTCTAAGTTTACATATCATACTAAGCGATGGTTGATCCAAAGCTAGGATTGTTGAATGAATCAAAATGTCAAGATTCACACAATATATACTAAGGCCAAACTAAACATGAAAAGGGGAAAAATAGATGTCTATGATTACCTTTGAATCTCTCTTTACTTCCTATAGCTGTAGCCTTTTAGTCAGGAAGCCACGGGCCATATTCTCCTTTCTCGGACCATTTGAGAGCCTCTGCTCCTAAGGACTATCAGCTTAAACGCTGTACAGTGCTGGGGAATCTCAATTACTCTACCCCACAGGTGAGGAACTATGGCCCCTTTATGACTTGTGGACTTCAACTCCCTTTGGCTCAGGGATTCTGGGAACTGAAGTCCACAAGTCACAAAAGGGCCACCATTTCCCACACCTGCTCTACCAGGAAGGAAGAACAATTTTAAATCAAAGTTCTTCTGCACTGTATGGATATCAATAACTTTATTTGCTCATCAAAGTACAATATTTAGTTGGGACTATATCCATACAGAAGCGTGCACATGCTTTGGGGATTTGGTGCACATGCTGTCTAGCCAAAAGGCCTAATAGTTTAAAAGTAGTACCTAAGCCAATATGCACTACCATTGTCCTCTGATATAACATCTAACCAAACTTGACTATCCTCAAAAAGTCAACCAGGAAAATATTGCATTATTTAACATTAAACCTGGTTAAACTTTGATGAGAAATGTCCAGCCAGCCTGAGGCCTGCAGGTGGACAAAATGCATGATTGATGACAACATGAAATCACTAGATGGCTGGAACTTACTGTTTATGTTAGTGGGTGAATGAGAATTTAATGTTAATTAAAGTTTAATGTTAAAAAGTAGAATATATAAGTGTTTAGGAAGAAGATACACAGTAGATCAGAGGTGTCAAATTGGTGGCCTGAGGGCCACATGCACAGGCTATGCCTACCCTGGCTCAGTGAATGGGGGAAACATCTCAAAACTTCATTTGACGGCAACATGACATAGCAAGTTTGACTCCCATGAAATAGAGGACTCCGAACATCCATTACTACTTAGGGTTTTTGTTTTGTTTTATCTTGAGGCCATCAATTCTAGTTTATCAGTTAGATGAGCCATGGTTTGTGATTGCTAGGAGTCAATAGTAACACAAATCAAATAATAGTTTTACAAGATATGTGAGAATCTAATCAAGGCATGTCAGTAGACCGCAGTTTAAAGGAACTGCAGTCTCTTGAGTCTAGTGAGGTATACTACAACCCATCTCATTACTTAACAGTTTCTTTACTTTATGCACATTACTTGTGCGTATCTCCATACACACAATGTACTCCTTGATTAGTAATCAAAGCATCATAAATGACATCCCTGTAGATTCTACCAAATATAATTAGTGATAGCATTTTAATTTGGTTGTTCACAAAGTAGGCATACTTGGATTTCATTTTGTTTTCTATTCTAGAAAAGTGAAATCCTGTTTGCAGAAATCCTGCATGCTAACCAGTGGTGGGATTCAATTTTTTTTTACTACTGGTTCTGTGGGTGTGGCTTGGTGAGCATGGCAGGGGAAGGATACTGCAAAATCCCATTTCCTCCCCATCCCACTAACCTGCTTTCCAGCTCCATTCTCCTGTGCAGGGCAACCAAAGAAGACCCAGCGATTAGCTGGGACTCAGAGGCAGAGGCAGAGAATAGATGAGGTGGGGCCAGTCAGAGGTGGTATTTGCCAGTTCTCCGAACTACTAAAAATTTTCACTATCAGTTCTCCAGAACTGGTCAGAATCGGCTGAATCCCACCTCTGATGTTTACATGAGTTACCTGCTGGATTATTGTTTATATCTCAGTTTATATGTAGTCACTGAAGATTGGAAGAGATTTTTTCCCCTGAAATAAATAAAACACCCACACAAAACATGCATTTTGAAGTTAGCTTCAGGCAAAAGGGAAAAGGTTTAATCGTGTACAAATAAATGGCCCACATTTCTTGCTCAGTTAAGTGGTTAATGCAGAAACCTAGTGTGAGTTGTCTACAGAGCGTCCCAAAGGGGAGGTTTGTTCTCTGTTGCTCTATGAATAGCCTTTGTGTATTTTCATGCTAAATAGAGTGTCCTGACACCATTTGAAGAGAAGCAACAGCATAACATGTAGACAATTGAGTTACTATGTTGAATATTTAATACACATGCAGAATAAGACAATGCACAAATCTGGAATGGTTAGCTTACGAATGATCATATCTTGAGCTACAACATTGAGGGCAACCATTTTTTATAAGCTCTGAAAATGATCAACCATCATTTGGATGTTATCCATATATAGCAATAGCAATAGCACTTAGACTTATATACCGCTTTATAGTGTTTTACAGCCCTCTCTAAGCAGTTTACAGAGTCAGATTATTGCCCCCAACAATTTGGGTCCTCATTTTACCTACCTCAGAAGGACGGAAGGCTGACTCAACCTTGAGCCTGGTGAGATTTGAACTGCCAAATTGTGGGCAGCTGGCTACAGAAGTAGCTTGCAATACTGCACTCTAATATTTTATTTATTCATTTGATTTGCCAATTGCTTACAAAATAATAGGTATAAGTATAAACAGGAGTAAGAATACAGGAAATAGATACGAATAAATGGGGACAATAGGACAGGGATGGGAAGCATGATGGTGCATTTATGCACACCCCTTACAGACCTCTTAGGAATGGGGTGAGGTCAATAGTGGATAGCTTGAGATTAAAGGAGTGGGGGTTAAAGGATGCAACTACAGAGTCAGGTAATGTATTCCAGGCACTGACCACTCTGTTGCTGAAGTTGTACTTTCTGCAATCAAGATTAGAGCGGTTTACATTGAGTTTGTATCTGTTGTGTGCTCTTGTATTGTTGTGGTTGAAGCTGAAGTAGTCATTGACTGGTAGGACATTGTGGCAGATAATTTTGTGTACTTGTGTAATTTTGTGTATATGCTAGGAATAATAACAATTCATAGTCCTCTGAGATGTCACAGCAGGTAGTCACACTTAACCAAACTTGACTAACCCTCCAAAAGCCAAGCAGGGAAATATTACATTATTTAGCATTAACCCTGTTTCACCTTTGATGAGCAATGATTAAGCAATCCTAATGTCAGAAGCTAGAGTGGGAGTGAAGAAGGAATCCTATAGAAAGGCCCTTTCAACTTTGCTGTCAAGAATACTTCATGAAGATGTGGCCATCAGAAGTCAAACTCAGCTGGAAGAAACTCCAGGACCTCCAAGGTCCCTTCCAAACAGTGGTAGGATTCAATTTTTTTTTTTATACTGGTCCTGTAGATGTGGCTTGGTGGGCATGGCAGGGGAAGGATACTCTAAAATCTCCAGTCAAAGGCAGGCTCTCTGAACTACTCAAAATTTCTGCTACCAGTTCTCCAGAACTGGTCAGATCCTGCTGAATACCACCTCTGCTTCCAAATCTGTTATTCTGTTACAGTAGTTGTGAGAGATCAAATAAATCCAAATTTATGCCTTCAAAAGTAGAAATTTGGTTTGCCCATGTCTCTCACATCAACATTGGTCATACTTTAGCTAGTGCTCCATGACAAATCAACAAGAGTGATTTTATTTATTTGTTTGTTTCTTTATATCATTTGTCTAGCTTCCGGCCTTAAAACCAAACTCTGGCTGGCTTATTGCCCTGGCATAAAAACAAAATATATTCAGCTAAAGCAAAAAACTCAACACAATACAACCCAAAATAGGAAAAAACAGAACAACAGATGGAATTATTTCCATTGTCAAACCTTCTTAGGATATGGTTCTCCTACTTCGAGAAGGATTTATTGTGCTGCAACATAATAACAGCCTTGGCAGTGCTCATTTAAGCTTTGCTGAAATTTCTGAATGTAAGTTTTGATGACCACCTGCTGGTACAACTGGTGTATGTGCTAAGATGCTCACATCTATGAAGGCACTCTCTGTTTTTTTAGCCTATCTTCCTCTAAAGGGTTTATGATAGCAGAGATGTTATGCAGTTACCTTCTCTTCACACAGGCGGGACAAGACACTTTATTTTTTTTCTAATTGGATGGGAAATCCATTCTTGTGCAGTCTCTTCTATTTCAGTGGATTGCTTTCTATACAAAAAAGACCCCTCCGAATTTCAAACCTTGCTCTGTTTAATTTTGTTTCGAATATCTGATATACTCTGCCTTTAACTTCATATTTATTATTGGGACACAATAGCAACAGGCTACTTCTGGAGACTGAAGCATAAAACAAGGATGGCTGCAGGATTTTGAGTTTGGTTAATCTAGAGAAAAGAAGAATTAGGCGTGACATGATAGCAATATTCCAGGATTTGAAGGGCTGACTCAACGAAGAGGGGGTCAAATTATTCTCCAAAGCACCAGAAGGCAGGACAAGAAACAATGGTTGGAAACTAATCAAAGAGAGATGCAATCTGGAATTGAAGAGAAACTTCCTTACAATGAGGATAATTAATCAGTCAAATAGCTTGCCTTCAGAAGTTGTGGGTCACTGGAAGTTTTTCAGAAAAGACTGGACAGTCACTTCTCCTGCTTGAGCATGGAGCTGGATTAGAAGGCTTCCAAGTCAAGATCCCTTCCAGCTATGTTTTATTCTATTCTGCTGCACAAATCAAAATCATCATTAGATGGCAGGAAAGAGTCAATTCTCTGTGTCACTTTGCCGCCCTCTAATGGTTGCTCTCAGGTTTGCATTCTAAGTAGCTTACTTCTAATAATTCACCTGCAAATAGAAAGCTGTTTTTTTCCCCCCTCTGTTATGCTGAGCAGCTGACTTCTGGATAACCTTCTCTGAACTGAACGTTATGCAAAAGAGGCCTCATTAAGATTTGGATTGGGAAACTGACATAAAAATCCCACAACTATACTTTTGTTGCCAATAAAACTATATAGGCATATCAAAGGAGCATCAAGGAGTCAAGCTTGGTTAGAAGGAAATCTTTTTACTGGACATTTGAATGTTTGATGTCATGGCATTCTTCTTGCCTTTTCTGAGTTAGATATTTTAATCAAAATTACTAAACATAGGAATTTGCATTCAAAGTAGATGTGGTCAGCAATGGCTTCTGCTTCTTAGGCATGTGAAAATGATGGTTTTTTTCAGGCATTTCTTGGTATCTTCTCAAAATGACTTAATTTTAGGAACTGGGCTAACTTTGGTAAGCTGTAAAACTCATGTAGTTATTTGGTTCATTCATCATATCCTATATTGCAATGGCAGTCATGTTTATGGGCTTTTTAATGCTTTTCAAGTTATCTTTAGAATTCAGCTTTGCATAGAACTGGCAAATAATTATTCTCTAAGGGGGAAAGAGTTATTCCGTCTGGATACTATATCAGAACATATTTCCAAGTCTGCAGTTTTCATATACTTCAAAGCATTGGAAGCAACGAAAAACATACAGCTTCAAAACTTATTTTGTTTGCGAAAATGCTGAACAAACACCTCTAATAGATCTCCAGGCATTAAAAAAATAATCCTTCAATTAATTTGGGAAAATCAGATGACTATCTCAATGTCGAATTTCTCATATGATATTATGAGTTGTAACTACTAACCAATTTCGACAGCTTTGCTACCATTTTATTCAGCCATAGCAGCATGTAAGTATAGTATATAGTATACCTAGGAAGCTGTTTAAAATCTTTTAAGAATGGGTTGTATAAATAATTATTCAGGATAAGCTCAGCAGTATTTAGGGGAGTTAAAAATCACAAGTAGAAGTAGAACTACACTTCTCTCCCAACTTTAAGCATTAAAATAGAGGCTTTTAAAAAAATAGATTAAAAGGATAATAGCAAGAAAAAAAATCAATCCAAGAAGAAAATATCAGAGACAAATCATGTTTTAATATATTCCTGTCTGTCTGATCTACCTGTCAATGTTAAATATCCTTCCCAAAAGGGCAGCTGACCCTATCTGAAACTGCTTCGTATTTGATGAAATCATTAAATCTCATCAGAGCTAAGTCTGGGATGCCACATAAGCTTCTTGAACAAGCGTATCAGATTTTATGAGATGCACATATAGTTTCACCTTTCTCACCAAAAATGTCTTCAGATTTTGTGAACTCATGAAAAATGTTTTTTTTTTTTTCCCCAGGACTTTGGATTTCTTGGATCTACCTAAAAGACTATTTGTGGTCTTCACAAGTGTTGAGGATATGCATAATAAGTCTCTAGTCCTTAAGTTAATGACACAAGTGACCAACCTTTCCCAAATACAGTTTAAAGGTTTTTCTTCTTCCTTCAAAGAAATTGATGACAAACAAACAATCTTAAGATAATGGACTGGAAGCAGGAAGTCCCAGTTTCTAATAGTCCTTAGGCAGTGGTGGGATCAAGCATTTTTACTCACTGGTTCTGTGGGGTGGCTTCGGTGGGCGCAGCAATGTGGTGGGCAATGTCAGGGGGAAAATTAAAATCTCCATTCCCACCCCACTCCAAGAGAAGGATACTGTAAAACCCCATTCCTCTCGCCCCACTAACTCTCTCCAGTTCTGTTCCTCCTGTGGCAGGAACTAAAGAAACCAGCCGACAAGCTGGTACTCGGAGGCAGAGAAAAGATGGATGGGCCAGTCAAGAGTGGCATTTCGCTGGTTCCCCAAACTACATCAAAATTTCACTACTGTTCCCAAACTGCTCAGAACCTGCTGAATACACCTCTACACATGAGAGGCGCAGTGCATGCACATGCACACAGCTCAACCTGCCACAAGTCCCGCTACACAATCATCATGCATATAATATCCGCCAGACCACTACTCCATGCAGATCCAAGCGTGGTGTGGTGTATTGTGTGTGTGTGCGTGTGTGTGCAAACCGATCTACCCATAACACAACCTGGCTCCCCTTTCCCCATCACAGCCAGGCCACCAAGTCACAAAGGTTGGGGACTGCTCACTGGTGGGATTCAAAAATTTTTACTCCCAGTTCTGTAGATGTGGCTTGGTGGCTGTGGTAGGGGAAGGATACTGCAAAATCTCCATTCTCTCCCCACTAACCTGATTTCCAGCTCTGTTTTCCTGTCCAGGGCAACAAGAAGACCCAGCCAATCAGCTGAGACTTGAGAGGCAGAAAATAGATGGGAGCAGGGCCAGTCAGAGGTGGTATTCCGAACGACTCAGAATTTCCATTACCGGTTCTCCAGAACTGGTCACAACCTGCTGAATATCACCTCTGGGACCACTGTTTTATGTCAACAAATGGCAAACAAGAGCTTCCCAGTCTATAGAGCAGGGGTGTCAAACTCGACTTCATTGAGGGCCACAGCAAGGTTATGTTTGACCTTGGGGGACTGGAAGGGACATGGCCAGGGTGGGCGTGGCCAATGTGACATCACCCATGTGATCAAATGCCACTTTTGCTAGTAATTTGTTTTGCTAGCCCTCTGCCAGCAAAAAACAGAGCTCATGAGAGCCATGTGTGGCCTTCCCAGGCTTCATATTCAGCTGTGATAGCTGAAGCCCTCTGCCAGTGAAAATAGAGCCAGTGAGGGTTGTGTGGCCTTCATGGGCTTCATTTTTACTGGCAGAGGCACAGCAGGCCAGTCCTTCACTGTTTCCATGGCAGCACTGTGGGCCAGATTTAAGTATCCCATGGGCCTGATCTGATCCACGGGCCTTGAGTTTGACACATCTGCTAAACAGTGTTGCTATAATAAAATACAGAGTTTCCAAAGTTCTTTTTACTTGACTGGGAATCAGGGCTTATGTAGTACTCTTCCAAACATACAGTCTTGGAAACTACAGGGCTAATTTCCATATTTCATGTTTATGAAAAACAGAATAAAGGAGAATATTTGTAGCTCAGGGTTGTTCTCTGAGCTTGGCGGTTTCATTTCCCAAACTAGCGTGGGAAGTATACCCCAAAAGGACAGTGCCAGAAACCTCACAGTACCAGAAACCTCAGAAAACAGTGACAAGAGACTCAAGCCAGCCCTTCCCCCTTTGAGACAACCAAGAAGCACCAGCTGAAAGGAAAACTCAGAGCAGCCCTGCTAACAGAGCTGACAACAGAAACACTTAAGTAGTGCCATTAAGATAAGGGGAATCAGGATAAAAATAACTGACCAAGATAAAAGCAGAACTCCCTTTGTTCCTACTCCTGACAGAATCAAACCCTTGAGGACAGGAAAAACGAAAGATCTGGGATCAAGATTAAACCAAGATTAAACAAAACCCAGAGCAATCAGAAACACATCAAAACCCATCAAGCTGCAGGAGCTTCAAAGTGGAATTAAGCATAAAAGTCTCAGATTCAGACTTCCAAGCTGCTTACAAGCCAGGAATGCTCGAGTTGTGTCACTTTTTGCTTCTTGCCTTCCTATATTAAAAGAATTCCACTTTCTGGCAGCTGGCTTCTGCATCCATTTCTTCTCAGCATCTGTGATCTTTCCCAGCTGGGAACAAACCGTGGAAATTTCTCCCAACACTAGGTATCATCACCAGTGTTATTTGACTGATGTTGTTACCTAGTTTAGGTAATGAAAGATGTGCAAGAAAATAATCAAGCTCAGAAGAAAAGATGTTTGTTGAAACTTCATTTTTGTTGTAATAGGATAATTAATTATCCAAGTTAAATGTTAATTGCACCAACATTTTATAAGCACATTAAAAAGAAATGTAAGTAACAGCTTGTGAGAAGAGTGTTAATGATTGGAATCACAGCAAGAAGAAGAGGAAATCAAACACTTGCACACAAATACAGTTGTGATGATAATCACTCCTTTGAAACCTCTATTTGCTTTGCAAAATCACCCATGCAAAATAATGCAAATATTGGTGATAGAGCCCAGCAAGTAAGTATTTTATCAGCAGAAGAATGGGATAAATTAATTTCTTGTATGGCTAGTAATGATAACACACATTGTATCACTTCATTGCCTGATATGTCTGGATTTAAATATACATTCCTTAATGTCATTCCATTTTGGACATGAGTAATGGGAAAGAGGATTTCAGACTATGGCCGAAACAAAAAGAAGTTTATTTCAAGGGAAATGTTCTCAAGAAATTGAAAAAGTCTATTTTATTTAACATTAAAGTATAATTTTATTTTATTATTACAGTATTACATCATAATGAAAGGAAGAGTTATACATTATGAATGTGATATACTTTTCACTTGAAATATTGTGCAGGCACAATTTGTTTTTTTAATCCTTACCTATGAAAAAGCTCTTGTTTTATAAATAAAGGATTTAACCTTTCCTGTAGATTGGGTGGAAAAATTACAGATTCTAAATCAGGCTCTATAGATTATGCAAATGGCCATTTAACAACCTCCAGTCTCCCTGAGTAAGAAAGTCCCAAATTTGAACTCCTTTTGCTTTTGGGAAGATGAGCAAAATAGGATCCTTGAACCTTGAGGGATTCTTAAAAACTTACTTTACCCACTAAAAATCCTGATTCTCTTCTATCTCCATAAATCAGACTCCTGGCAGCTGATTCAATCTCTTGTTTCTCATAGTAGTAATATGATTTATTAAGATAAATATGATACGACCACAAGTATTTTATCATCTGATCTACTTCCAGTTCAGGACCAATTTATCACATGAAGGTGATTACTTTTTTAGTTTCTTTCCTTAGTTTTCTTCATTCTTAGACAGTGAATTATTTTTCACAGATAATAGAAGAGTTTTCATGTGGCTTTTCACAAAACCACCTATTAAATTCTCATCAGTTGGTGAACCAACCATTAAATCTTCCTGCATGCATGTCCTGCTTACTTTTCCTTCCTTGTTGGAAATACTTAATCCAAATAAAACAGTTTTCTCCATTGAAATACCCAACTTGAAAGCATTTACAATTTTATTCATGCCCCAACTTGTAGTTATGAAATTTTAACAGCAGAAATTCTGCATGGATTTTGCAAATTAGGTATCAAAAAGTTATAGCTTTTATTGTTCTAGCTGCATGTTCATTTCATTTTATGTAGCATTTTTAATTGTATTGTTTGTTGCTCTAGAATCTGAAATGAGGAAGGCTAGTCTACAAATGCTTCACATAAAAGAGAAATGTACCCTTGTTTGATCAGCAGGGTTTCTAGAAATTATTTCATTCAAGCTGTATTATCTGGATAACTATAGACTTGAGCATCCAAAACTGCTCAATTATAGAACAAAAAAACTTATATCAGTCTGATCTACAGGCAGACTAGGCAAAAAAAAAAGTCAAAATATTGTGACGCAACACATACATATATATGCTGTTCAGCTTCGTTCAGGTATTATCTCACATCATTGTAGTTGTGCTTTTAAAGTTGTAGCAGTTTCATGTATATCTGCCATCATCAGGCTTCTGTATTGTGTCATCTGTGAGTCGGCTATCCAAGCCATTCAGTTTAAATTTGAGGCTAGACACTCATGCTGTGCCAGAATGGTTTTTTTCTTCATCACTGATTGGTTGGGAGTCTTGGTCTGTAGTTATTGGTACTATGGGAGTTTGCTGTGTTCTGCTTGATTGGTGTTTCTAATTTCTTCTGTCTGTTTTGAATGGCTTTGATTGGCTGGCAACATTGTGTTCCTGTATATGGAAGGCTTGCTACCATTTAGCACTCAAGAGTGGGATAATACCCGAAAGGAGCTGACAGCACACACACACACACCACAGACAGACATATAATATATATAATATATATACTATATATATATATATTATATATATATATATATATTATATATATGATATATATATATATATATATATATATATATACACACACCAACATACACATATACACATATACACACACACTCATTTTACTATTCGCAACAATAGCCCCAGAAAATTAGAATTCCTCTAGTCGTACAGCAAGCTTTGTTGTTTCCATACAAGAAATACATATCTAACATGCTGGACAGTAGAGCAAGAGAGGAGGGTTCATGTTAAAGAGAAAAAATATCTTCCCTTTGTTGTAAATTGCACATTCACAGTGTCCTTGAAAGCAACTGGGAAGAATACATTGTTGTTCATTTGGATCTCCTATGTTTTGTTGACCTTTCCTATTGGGATCGGAGTAGGAGATGAAAAGGAGTTTTATTCCTTTCATGAGATTAGTTATCTGCTAAACATACAGCGAACATGCCAAAAATAGCACTTAGGCATTAGCCCTTCAAGATGCCACTGTTAAGGACAAATTCTGTGAAGGAAAAGGGATAGTAGGCAGAGGTGCTATTCAGCAGGTTCTGAATAGTTCTGGAAGAACCAGTAAGCAGAAATTTTGAAAGTAGTTTCAGAGAACTGGGCAAATTCACCTCTGACCGGCCTGCAACCTCATCTATTCTTCTTCTTCGTGAGTACCAGCTGATCAACTGGGTTTTTTTAGTTGCCCACAGGAGAACGGAGCTGGAAAGCAGGTTAGTGGGGTGGGGAGGGAATGGGATTTTGCAGTAACCTTTCCCCAGAGTGGGGTGTGAATGGAAATTTTAAAGTATCCTTCCCCTGCCATACCCACCAAGCCACACCTACCAAGCCACACTCACCAAGCCATACCACGCCTATCAAGGCATGCCCACAGAACCAGTAGTAAAATAATTGAATGCCACCACTTGCACGGTGGTTAGGAACACTGCATAAATCAAAGGATTGCTGATGTTAATACCCATGAATAGCAATTCTGGATTGGGAATGAAATGAAAGCATTTGACTGTATGTTCTGCCAACATGTCAGCTTCAGACCTCAAAGTACTTTGAATGGGAAGTTTTAGAAATGAAAGAGAAGAGAAACTCGCAGATCAAAATTAGTAAACTTTCCACCATGGATCTTCAGGACCTGATTAAATTGTCTACTCTACTTGCAAGGGAGCCTCCAGAATTCATTCTATCTTTATCTGGTCAGAAACACATTTTAGCAATTGAAATGACATTTCTTCCCAGGTAAATCTGTTTGGGCAGAAACAGGCTTTAACTTGGCAGTCCATTGAAATCCATTGAATCTGAGTTCTTCTTTGTTGTGTTTTGATCATTATCACTAATGTCAATGCATGAATCCCCATATATCGAATGCTACAGGATGCTACGTTCAAACATTATCAGAATTTCTGCCAAGTGTAATTTATTTTACTGGACTTTGATTGCTGGATTGTTAAAAATCATGATTCCATCAGGCTGCAGTGTAAGCAAGGACTCTGAATTCTGCTGAAAAGTCATGTTCCTTAAACTTTTATTTCCACTGCAAATATGATGACTAAAGTTATAGTGTACAAGTAAAAGGCTTCTATAGCCAATTCAGAGTTACACTGGCATAACACTCTTCTTATGCATGATTTAAATATACACCTACAAATAATAAACAAATGAAATTATTGTAAAAGATGAGACTGATGGATAAGCATGTGTAAATTAGGTCTACTTTTAAGGTTCTATCTAACAGAATAATTATTATATAAAGTTATTCTATCTTTTCATGCAGTCATAAACATTCTCAAAAGGAGTGTGTTAGTACGCACATAGTAAAATCACAAAACCTTCTGAATTGGAGAACTGTGTTACAACTGCCATTTTGGTCACAAGAAGCAAAATTTGTTAGATGAGTTCCTTTTTGCTTATCCACGAATAAGAATAGTCATTTTCATGGATAACCCAAAAGAAAATAAAATTATTTGATTGACTGATTTTAGAAATGAATAAGAATCTAAGTGGTGAACAGTATAATCACATAATTGTGCAATTAAGCAAACACTCAGATGTCACAAGCAAGCAATTATTAATCAAAGTCAAACATAAGACCCAACACTCACTCTAGCCAAGGTCTGGGAAAGAGTTCTTTTGAACATGGGCAAAGTACAGTCAAAAAGACCTTGGAGGTGGGTAGAATGATGATGATAGTTATTTGGTTCAACAGAGAATGCACACATTTTAGATCCATTGGGTGTTATTGCTTGATGGATGGAATTATTAAATTGCATCAATCAACTTTGGTTTCATAACTTGAGATTTAGGGGTGGAATTAAGAACTCATGTTGAATAAATCCAAGCTATTAGAGGTGAATGAAAGTATCATCTTAAAGTGTCAAAGGAATAGGGCTGATTTTTTCAAGTCTTAATGACCAAACTCAAGTCAAGATTAAAAACTCTGTCTAAGTTTTCCTGAAAACATATAGTTGAGGAAGGCTTCAGATGAGTCCTGCAGAAAACTGATCACCATNAAACTCAAGTCAAGATTAAAAACTCTGTCTAAGTTTTCCTGAAAACATATAGTTGAGGAGGCTTCAGATGAGTCCTGCAGAAAACTGATCACCATTCATTTCTTCACATCTTTATATAACATATCCAAGCTATCTTGATTTCAGGACATATAAAAACCCAATAGTTTGGAATACTTAGACTCATAGAGTCTTAGACGTAGAGACTTAGAGACATACACTCAATCTTGAATGTTATTCCCAGGCTGAAAAGCTAGACCAGGGGTCTTCAAACTTGACAGCTTTAAGACATGTGGACTTCACCTCCCAGAATTCCTCTTCCAGCCATATTAGTTCAGGGATTCTGGGAGTTGAAGTCCACACATCTTAAACTTGCCAAGTTTGAAGATCCTTGAACTAGACTGACAAGTGGGGAAAAAAAAACATCTTGGAAGAATTCAACTGAAAATTAATGCTAAAAACATCATGAGAATACAGCCACTAGACATCTGTTTCAGTTTAAAGTATGTTTTTTATCATTTATATTGTTTACAGCAGAGGTGTATTAAGGCCTGCAGGCCAGGTTTGGCCTGCAAGGTGGTTAAATCTGGACCACAGGGGCTCCCTAGAAGCAGTGAAGGAGCCTTCTGCAACACCTCAGCCTGGTCCTTAGAGGCTAGTCCTCTAAACAACAGATGGAGGCAGAGGCATGGGGGAGGAGGCACATGATCCAGCCCATTGGAAGTGCTGGATGACCGCACATCCACACACATGCTGTGTCCCACCATCTGTCTTTAGTTGCCCAAGGCCATGGCCATTGGCGGAAGGGAGCATTGGGCTTGCTGAAGGACATGTTTTAATGGTGGGGGCTGAGAGTGTAGGGGCCACAGCGTGGCAGTGATGTTGACCAGCTGGGCTCCTTCTATCTTTATTCCTCTGGTGGATCAGGCCATGAAACTCATCCTGGTCCCACCCCCTTCTGCTGAAAACCCTCAGTCCTGCATCCCCCAACATGAGCAACTTTCAAGCTGGCCATGCCCACCCATTGGACCGTGCCTATCTGCCTCCTCCCCCAAGGGCAACCATAATGCTGATGAGGCCCTCAATGAAATTGAGTTTGACATCCCTGGTTTACAGTGTCATTTTCTTTTTTTTATTAGAGAGATGCATACTATTAAGAACTGTGCACTGGACATTATTTGGATGTGCAATATGAAAACTATTTATAGCATCACGGCAAGGAAGTTTTGTCTTGTCTTTGGGACAATGTTGATTNTATTTGGATGTGCAATATGAAAACTATTTATAGCATCACAGCAAGGAAGTTTTGTCTTGTCTTTGGGACAATGTTGATTCTATGCAGCTGCCTGGATAAAGTCCTTGCAGTTTTCTTGGTAAGATTTATGGAAGTGGTTTGCCCCGTCTCAAGGTCACCCCTCTGGCTTTGGACCTAAAGCAGGAGTAGAACTCACACTTTCCTGGTTTGTAGCCTGTTGCCTTAACCACTACACCAAACTGCCTTTCAATGGCAAATGTAAGAAAATGGAAAACACTGATTGGGTGAAAACCATCTAGAATGCTTCCATTTGTCCCTGAAACAAAAACATGCGTATGTCAAAACATGCCTAACTCAAAACATGCTACACTTCATTTGTAAGAATGAATGGAGTATATGGGTAATAAAAGTCTTGTGAGTCTATTCATTTCCATTGTTCTGTTTCCATTCATTTGTTCTGTTATTTATTCATTATGCTTACACTTGTTTCATTATGCATTCATTTGAGTTCATTTGTTTGCTGGAACTGGTTTTTTTCTTTTTCTTTTTGTTTCTTGTCATGCACCAGAAAACATTCTCTTTGGAAGCTGTTGGAGATGTGCACAATTCACTATTCTGAGATAGAATTGCACCAGGGACATCATGAATCACTGTATTTTTCAGTAAATTACTGGATTTCCTCAGGAACAACCAGATTGGCATAATCTGGAGGGGGAGGGGGGGAAGGAAAGGATTGTTTTGGTGTTTTCTGGAACAGTACATTTTGTACCCATCTTGAGCTCAAAATTCTGTCTTCCAGGCTGCTTTAGAGTAGACCATGTTCTAGTGACATTCTATTTAGATAATCTGTTCTTCCCTGATCACACCATAAGCATTTGGCTTGAAAGAAATAGCAGCTAGGGGGGAAAAAACCAACCTCCAAACTCAGTTTCTATAATCTCATCATCCTCAAAATAATGTGAGTTTTTTTTAAAAAAAGAACACCTAAAAATATGAAACTCCCCAAAGAGGAGGCATTATTTTTAGTATAAATGAATAAGATATTGGATGGACTTCACTGGGATTCATTTTCTTTCTTTCTTTTTTTTTCTTTTTTTGCAAAATTAATTCACATCCCTTTCTGTGAACTCTATTATAAGATGACCTCAAAAGAGCTTCTGCTAGCAGACAAAATGGTAATATATGGAAACCAAGACCTGTTTGCATGTCCTCCCTCTTATTTTGCCTCTCTTTTCACCTCAATTATTTTCTCTTGAATTAGATAAATGAAAAATCGGGTGGCTTAGTAAGCAATATCGAAAGTCTTCATGCAGTGGTGAGATTCAACTGGTGTGGTGAGCAGGCACTTCACATGCATGTGTGCCAAATGTCCACTCTGCACATACCCAGCTTTTTAAAAAGCCCATTTTCAGCTATAAAACTTACCTACGACTGCAGCCCTGGTGAGAAAAACAGCGTGGAAATCAGCTGAGCTCAAAAACAAGGAAATAAACACAGGAAAGGGCAGGGATGGGTGGAGGGGGCCAAATGATCAACCAGAACTACCGGTTCGCTCAAACTGGTCCAAACCAGTAGAATCCCACCCCTGCCTTCATGTCTTACCAATACTGATGCATCCCGAAAACTTTTTCAAGGTAATTTGAGGGACATATGAACAGAAAACCCTGAAACAGCTTAAAATAAATTATAATAATAAAAATGAAGAAGTCAATGTTTAAAACATTTAATGTTACTTATTGATTTTGTCAACAACAACAAAAAATGAACAGAAGTATACAGACTTTGTCATTTACTAATACAATCTTAATACAATAGGGAGATTATAACCTCTACTGTATCGTAGCTCTGACACCTGAGAATGATTGTCAACAGTGGACAGATCACCTGCTTCACTTGTTTTAAATAAAGTTTGTGTGATTTAATGCAAAAGGGGGAAAATACATAACCATTAAACCAGAAGGATATGAGTCAAGCAAATATTAAGCATCTTCACAATTGTGTGTTGGAATCAGCAGGAAGAAAATATTTATCTTCAATAAAAATTGAAGCACCATCTTTAACACTGAGTTTTGTGCATTAAGAAAGGCATACTGTGAAGTCAAGTGATTGTTTAAGTATACAAGGTATAAACGAATGCAAAATAATCTTTTCATATAAATATAACAGATACAAAGCATTTACTTAAATAGGGAAATTTACACTTTATGGCAGAAACTTGACAAGAAACAAATATATATATATTTTTTAAAAAAACTTTAAAGATGTTATAACAAATTGAATCCCCCTAGTCTCTTGTGTTGATTGCTGTTGTTTTTTCCTCACTAGAGAAAGTAGTTTTTAGCAAAACATAATCCCTGCAGTATTAAAATAATAGCTTGTTAAAATGATGACGTGCTGTCCAAGCAGGCAATCAAAATGTATTTCTCATTAGTTGAGGATGAAATTTTTTGAAAGGACTAACTGGCTGATAATACACTTATCTTCCCTCCCACCTTCTTAGGATATAGGTATTTTCCCATGGTTCTATAAGTGACTGACGAACCTAGGTTGGTCGCCAGAACACTTCAACAACAGAAAAAAGGCGAAAAAATCAGCTTTATACTCTATGGTTCTACATTGGCTTAAAGGAACAAATACTGGCTATTTTCCAAAATGCTGAATGCTTTGCATGAGAATGTTCCAGTTTTGAGAACATGATAAGAGTTCTGTTGGGTGATCACAGGATAACATGGAGATGTTTGATTGATGATATACATAGGAAAAGTAGAAAAGGGGAAGTGAAAACAGCTTCTCTCTATCGTACTGCAAAACATTAAGCTGGATCTCAGAAGTGGATCCAGAATGGAGCTGGTAGAAGTTCTCCAGAACTTCTATACCATTTTTCTTGAGCATTCGGAAAATTTGTGGAAAGAAAAAAGGATCATGAAAATCCAAGTATGGCAAGTATGGAAAATCCAAGTATGGCAAGAAAAAGGAAAGGGCTTTTGTTGAATTTGGGGAAATCTTTCACTCTTATAGGCATGGCATAGCCCAACCTGTATGTCATTTCTTTCTTTCTTTGATTGGTTGGTTGGAAAATGGAATGATTTTGCATCTTTGACCTGGCTTCAAACTCTTTTTTTTCCTAATGCATTCAACTTGATACTTTTAATGCATTCCACATGTGTGTTTTATAGCTATAAATGTGTGTAAACTTAAATAGGCTATAACTGTGAGTTGGTGTGCACACACCAATGAACACACAATTCTAACCTAATTTAAATGAAACTAAACACATAAAGGGCTTTCAGAAAATACTTTCAATGGGGAAATATTTTTTTAAAATCCAATCCTAATAAGATTCCTAATGTTATAAAAAAATCAATGTTTAATAATAACATTTTTTAAATACATATATTACGGATATGTATACCACTTTGAGATATTCCAGCTTCTTGGCCAGACAATTTACATTTTGACTGCCCAAAAGTTCTCTCTTTTTTTCATGCAATGATTTTGCAAATTGACCAGGGCCAATCCATATTTTTCCATCCATAATCATAATCATGAATCAGGGTTTGTTTCTCTTTTAGAGAGAACCAGTTCTGAGGTATAGACACCATGTTCTTTGTGGATCTAGCAAACGCTTAGAGCTTTCCTTTACAATAACAATAATATTTTCGCCTATGAGGCATACTTATTTTTTTAAAACTTTGCCAAGCATTTTGATATCACCCCCCATCCAATAAATAAAAGACATTTATTTTATTAATTAAATCTCGAAGGGAAATATTCTGTCAATGTTCCAGTCTTCTTAAGTGGACTGAAGAGGGAAATCAAGCCAGTTCTCCATTTTCTTTTTCTAGTTCTATGGAGGATGAAATATGATTTTTGCAGTGTGTTCATCCACAGCTGACCCCTTTTCATGGACAAAACCTTTCTCACATCCCTTCACTTCTCTTAAATCAGATCTTTCACTGATCACTCTCTATATATATATCCTTTAAAAAAATAGTAAGACTGATTCAGAAGTATTTTGGAAAAATAAGAAGCTCTTGCTTTAAATGGGTTTTCAGTTTTGCAGTGACCCCGCCTCTTGGGAATCGATTTTGTAAAAGTCATTGTTGATCAGAGGTCACATCTTTCTCTCTCTCTCTCTCTCTCTTTTTTTAATGATCCAACATAGGCTAAGAGTTGGAAATTCGTTCATGAGTATTTCACTTACGAGCACATACATTCATTTTACAGGATTCCTCAATGTGGCCGGGGGATTGTGTGGTCTGCAGTGTTCCCACCTATAAAAAATACAAAAATATGTCTGCTTACCGGGATGTGAGCAGGGTTTGACTACCCTAGACCTATCACAAAATTTTATCCTTTTTTTATCCCCCAAGGAGAGATTTACTTTTCTGCACCCTTAAATCCAACAATGCTCCATTAGCTTTAATTGTACACTGTCATAATATGGCAAGGAGTTCAAGTTCAAGAGTGACAATTTAAAACAGAACAGGTTTATTTAATTATAAGTGTACTGAATCTCATCTCCTTTTACTTGGGATGCTGTCCATGGGCTGTATCCAGGGGTGGGATTCAAAAATCTCAGCAACCAGTTTGCTGCCGATTTGCTGGGTGGGCGTGGCCTATTGGAACTTCCAGGAGGTCCGTTTTTCGCCTTCCCAAGGGTCCGGAGGCTTCCCTCGGGCCTCTGGGAGGTTGAAAATGGCCTCCCCTGGGCTCTGGAGGCCCTCCATAAGCCAGAAACAGGCCCATTTCCAGACTTCTAGTACTTCTGGAAAGTCTGTTTTTCCCCCTCCCAGAGCCTGCACTTACCTGCATCGAAAATGGGCCATGTGGAGACTCTTGGGAGGGGGTGGGTGGGGGTGGTGGGGCCAGCCAGTCAGTTCAAATGCCCGTTTGGCAAACCAGATGCAAATTTAACATCCAGTTCTCCCAAACCTGTCCAAACCAGTAGAATACCATCCCTGGCTGTAACTGTATGCTTTTTTGGAGTTTATTTAGTCCTTAAAATTGTAGAGTTATCATCCTGAAAGGGAAATAGAAGTTGCATTTGATTACTAAATTATCAGGGTCTAAACCAGTGAAATTTAACATGGGGATAAAGAGGCTGTAAAGAAATACATTGCTAGAGTGAACGCGCTGTTAAACATAAACAGTTTTTATCCGGTGCTAAAAAGTTAATTGCTCTCTCTCTTCCCTCTAACATCCAGAAAATCAAAAGAAATGGGGTTGCAATAAACTGGTTATACAACTTTTCTTCACATGAACCTTGACAGCTGTAATCCAGGTAATGGGAGGGGGGAAATCAAGTGACATTTCCTAGATGTTAGTGGAAGAGATGGAGATCAGACAGTTTGGGATTTATTTAATTTTTTTTTGCAAGCCAGAAGAAGAAAAATTATAGCCCCCCATTTGGCATTATGGTTAAAGGAACCTCAAGCTAGGATGGAAGAGCCGTTGTGGCATAGTGGTTAGAATGCAATACTGCAGGCTAATTCTGCTGATTGCCAGCAGTTTGATTCTTATCAAGGTTGACTCAGCCTTCTATCCTTCGGTCAAATGAGGACCCAGATTGTTGAGGGCAATATGCTGAATTTCTAAATCACTCAGGTAAAGGTAAAGGTTCCCCTTGCCCATTCATGCTAGTTTCAGCTCTAGGGGTTGGTGGTCATCTTCATTACAGCACTGAAGAGTCAGTGCGGTCCAAAGAAATCTCTATGGTCATGTGGCCAGCATGACAAAATGCCAAAGGTGCACAGAATGCTGTTACCTTCCCACCAAATTGGTCCCATTTTTTTACTTGCATTTTCACATGCTTTCGAACTGCTAGGTTGGCAGAAGCTGGGACAAGTAATGAAAGCTCGTTCCATTACACAGTGCTCGGGATTTGAACCACCAAACTGCCAACTGAAAAATAACATGAAGCAGTAGCAATAGCAATAGACTTATATACCGCTTCACAGTATTTTACAGCCCTAAGAAGTTTACAGAGTCAATGTATTGCCCCCCGAAATCTGATTCCTCATCCTTATATACCTTATATACTATAAGAACTATCGTTATTGAAGGCACCAGCCAAGGAACTCAGAGGGCCATGCTTATTCATGATAGGTGACTTTGGGCCAGTCAGAAGCAAGCTGGAAGCAGTTTTCAGACTACCAAAGATTATAACTTATTATTTAAGAATTTATATGCCACTCATCTCATGGTGCCAGGGGACCCTGAGCGGATCACAACAAAATAATATATTGCTGTCTATTCATTTGGGTCAGTTATTCACTCAATTCTAGGAAGAAGACAATGTCAATGTCAATGTCAACCCTGAAGCTGGCCTGGCTGAAGCCATCTTGGAGCTTCAGTGCTGCTACAGTGGAGCCAGGGGTGGGCTGCTGGGGGTTCGCAGGGATTCGGGACAGCCCCTAGCTAAGATTTTGTGCAGTTTGGAGGACCTGCAAATCCCACTCCTGACTGGCCCCACCCACCCTGCCCCTCCCTTCCCAGGAGTCCCCATGTGGCCCATTTTGGATGCAGGTAAGTGCAGCGTGCATGTGGAGGCTCAGGGAGGGTGACAAATGGGCCTCCTGGAAGTTCAGGAAGGCTGGAAATGGGTCCATTTCTGTCTTCCAGAGAGCCTCAGGAGCCCAAGGAGACCATTTTTCACCCTCCCGGAGGCTCGAGGAAAGCCTTCGGAGCCCAGGGAGGGCAAAAAACACATCCCCACCATGGTGTAGGAGGATGACTAGGCCACACCCACTATAGTGACACCCACCCAGCAACCGGGTATAGAACTCATTGCTAGATTTTTTTGAAGCTCACCCCTGACTGGAGCTGAGGGATAAGGTGGTAGAAATCAGAGATAATTGCTGTTGTGTAGTCAAAATAAAATACTTTCTTTTGGGAACCAAGGATGTTCTCACACTTGGCCAGAAGAAGGAGGAGTGATGTCACCAGACCAGCGCCTCAATTGGACCGTGTGACTGGTTGTTTGGGGTCAAGGGAAAATTATTACTTTTAATTAGGTGACCACTGCAGAATTATTCAGAGTTGGTTTTCACCAGATCTGTGCCAATATGATTTTTCCAATAAAGCTAATCTTGGAGGAATCCACCTGCCTTGTAGTTTTGCTTGATTGCTTCAGTGCTGCTACAGTGGAGCCAGGGGTGGGCTGCTGGGGGTTCGCAGGGATTCGGGACAGCCCCTAGCTAAGATTTTGTGCAGTTTGGAGGACCTGCAAATCCCACTCCTGACTGGCCCCACCCACCATTACTTGGAACCCTGACAGTCAAACCAAAGACAACTGTATGGACTTCTCTAGGCAATCCTCAAATGTCAAATACTGACTTAAAGGTGCCATAATAAAAAAAATAAGACAAGAAATGGATTAATCTTCCCCATCTACTTACACGTGTTGTGAAACCACACCACCACTGTTTTCTTTATTTAATTGCCAAGATTTGTAACTTGTCTTTCTCCTTGGAATTCAAGTATACCTTCCCCCCTCCTTTAAAAAAAAAACACATTATATAATAATGGTTGGTTGGTTACAGAATCAGTCAGATGTTCAGACTGGATTCCTATGTCTACCTAAGAATCATTCCCAAGGATCCTGGGCTAGGCAAATGATTTTTCATGGTGTTAAAAAATTGTTCCAGGATGCAAACTGTTCCAAGTTAAAGCTGATTTTTACAATCAACAGTGGTGGTTTTGTCAGTACTAATAGTGATCCAGACACTTTGAAATTTCACCAAGAGGCATTTTCCCATGGTTGTTCTATTACTTCTATTATTCTTATTATGAGTAATATGCAGTTAAATTTACAGCCTAGGATTGGTGAGAACTTAATCATTCAAGTCCTAACCAAGGATGTACAAATCAAGATAGTACCTAGTGACATAGGTAGTTCAAAGGCAGGTGGTTTTTGTTATTTGGCTATTTTAGGGTTTGTTTTTTGTAAAATTAGAATGTGTGGGTCTAATAAATTGAAAGTTTCCAACTATTGAGAGAGTCTTTTATAATTATAATTATATGCTTTTTCTCTACAATACCATGCAAAGTAAATTTAATAGCAATAGCAATAGCACTTAGACTTACATAATGCTTCAAAGTGCTTTACAGCCCTCTCTAAGCGGTCTACAGAGTCAACATAGTGCCCCCAACAATCTGGGTCCTCGTTTTACTGACCTCGCAAGGATGGAAAGCTGAGTCAACCTTGAGCCAGTGAGAATCAAACTGCTGAACTGCTGGCAGCATTTAGCGGAAGTATCCTGCAGTACTGCACTCTAACCACTGCATCACCACAGCTCAAGTTTAAGTGAGATTACTAACTAAGTATACTTTGGCATGACTCAAACAATGCACTAAATTTGATTTTGGAACTATGCCAATCATAACTTAATTTTTGGTAGACACTCAGCAAGCTTCTATGAAGCCAGGACATAGGCTAATATTGCCTATTTTTGCTCATACATTGACTGATCAGCTGTTTTCTGTCTTTCTGATATTCAAGATTGCAATACATTTACATGAGCCAATTGCAAAATTAAAAAGAAATATTACAATTAAAACTAAAAGAATCTTTTTTGAAGCAAGAGATTAATTTTAACCACTTTTCTTAAAAATAAAAAAAAATGATACCATACCTCATTTGTACCCCAGGATAACAAAATAAAAAGCATCTTCGTTCATACCAGATAAATAAGCTTGGGAAAAGAGGACTGGATGGATGGCAAATAGGTGGATGGATGGATGGATGGATGGATGGATGGATGGGTAGATGAACAAATGGAGTGCCAGAAAGTTAATGTCAGCTCTTAACAAACACAATATCAAAAGTGGAAGACTTCAAAAGATCTTTTCCTGCTAATCTAAGGTTCATACCAGGAGAGGCAAACCTCAAATTCAGATTATAAACTATTTTGGATTTTAAAGGTCAACATAAAAAACTTCAAGTTATCTCAGTAGGCAATTGCTATCCTATGTATATCTTTTACTACTAGGAATCATATACTCTCAACGCCATGGAGTTTGGTCAGCAGTCTAACCACCATGTTTTCCAAGCCACTTCAATTCCTGAAAAATATTTCCATGGTGGTCTAATGTAAAAGAGGTAGAACATTTTCAAATGTGAATGACTATTGTTAAGTCTAATTTTCTCAAGAGGGATCGCAGCTGGAGAAAAAGCGATAAATATGCAAACATGCCACAACCGTCACTTCAAATCTAAGAACTCCAAACTGAAAAAAATAGCTTGTTCTCCCATATTGTGAGAATTGCAGGGAGCAATACAGCTAGGTGCAATCAGCATGCTACCAGCATCTGTTCTGGTGTTACAAAAATCCTTCTCATTTACATAGTTGTTAAAATTCATAGGGGACAACATAGTATTGTGTGGAATTTAAGTCGATGGCTTAAATATTGAACTGCAAACTTCCAGTCCTACTTTCTAAGTGCAGCCCAGAAGGAAGGACCAAATTCACTGCAAAGAAATGTCTCCAAGACCATGTTTGTAAGTCAAGGACTACCTGTATACATCTATTGTGAAAGGGATCCAGTGTAGCTCTAAACATGTACAACTGTCTCATGTGGAAAGTGATCTAGTAACACGTGGTACAGGGGTGGGCTGCTAACATTTCGCACCGGTTCAGGTGAACCCTTAGCTAACTGGTAGCTAATTTTATGGCCGGTTTGGCGAACTGGCAAATCCCATTCCTGGTGAGCCCGGTACATCCTGCCCCTCCCCTCCAGGAGTCTCCACATGGCCCATTTTAGATCCCAGGTAAGAACAGGGCCTGTGTGGAGGCTCAGGAAGGGTGAAAAATGGGCCTCCCGGAAATTTGGGAAGGCTGGAAATGGGCCCATTTCCAGCCTCCAGAGGGCCTCTAAAACCCAGAGAGACCATTTTTGCCCTCCTGAAGGCCCAAGGAAAGCCTTTGGAACTTGGGGAGGGTGAAAACACCCCCCTTGCCATGGTGCAGGAGGCCAACTAGACCATGCCCACCATGGCCATGCCCACCCAGCAACTGGGCAAAGAACTGGATGCTAAAATTTTTGAAGCCCACCCCTGACTTGGTCTCAATGACAAGAAGAAACCTCCTACATATATTTCAGTAATAAAATATGATCCATTAGAGCAAAACATAACATACAGTAGAGGGATTGGTATTGCTGTGAGATATGGAGCATTTTAATAGGTGTAGGTGCAACAACAATTTTAAATGCTCAAATTTGCTAAAGCCCTCAAACGAGCATAACACCCAAAGTTTTAACCATACAACTACATTCTCAAAATGTTTATTGTTTGGAATCTGTGTTTGCAACAAATTGTTACCATTCCCACGTTCTCCAAAATCACAGGCTTAGTCTATATGATGCATCTGTGTGGTTTATAAGTATCTGTTGTGGTTAGCCGGAAGCAGCTATGGACAGCTGAGAAGAGCAAGGACTCAGATGAGGGGCCAGGACCATTAGGGAGTGGACAGCTGCCTTCAGAGATTGTGGAGGCTGGCAGCAGCGATGAGGAGATTCCCGAGGAGCCTGTGCCAAGTGCACATGCACGCAGGATTGCTCGCAGGAAAGAGCAGCTGCAACAGCACGGGCAACTCAGGTGTAATGCTACAAGGTAATGGCCTCTCCTTCAAGAAGATAAAAGCCAGCTATGAAACAAGCGTTCTTTGCAGGAAGCAAAGATGTTTTGAAACTCAGTCTCGTGGACATTGCAGTATCTTAAGTTGGTATTTGAAGACTCTTGTGAAGTGAAATATTTCTTATCTGTTATTCTTGGTAGCCTCACACAGTTTTGGCAAGGTTTGCGCTTATCAAAGTTAATTAGTTTGCAGCAGCCTTTTAACCAGGAATTCGTAAGAATCATTAAATAGTTTCTGTTTCCTTTGGTTTGTTTGTTTTATTGGAAAAGGGGTCAGAACAGTATCTAAAGAGATAAAAAAGATATTGATATGCAGGACCTTACATGAAGGTAGGATTTGATACCCTTTTTCCTGAATAGTGAATAATTCTCTGATACTCCTCGAAGTATGACCACAATCGAGCCCAACATTTCTGTTGTTAAGTAAGACATCTGTTAAGTGACCTTTTATGACTTTTCCTGCCTGTGGTTGTTCAGTGAATCTTCAGCTGATAAGTTAGTAACACAGTTGTTAAGTGAATCAGGCTTTCCCATTGAAGTTGCTTGTGAAAACATTGCAAAAGGTGATCACATGACCTTTGGGACACAGCAATGGTCATAAGTATGAACTCATTGCCAAGCATCTGAATTTTGATCACATGATCATGGGCAGTGGTGGGATTCCAAATTGTGCCCTACTGGTTGAGCACGTGCAGCACTCAAAGATCGCCCTCGGTGAGGTGAGCTGTTTTTTAGCTCAGCTGAGGTGCGGCAATCTGCTTCAGTGAATCAGCTGAGCTAAAAAATCAATGAATAAAGGACAGGAAAGTGCAGGGCAGGTGAGCAGGGCCAGCCAGAGGTGGCATTTACTGGTTCTCCGAACTAGTCAAAAATTCCACGACCGATACACATAAACCGGTCAGAACTGGCTGAATATCACCTCTGATCATGGGGCTGATACAAAGATCATGTATTAAAAATGGATGTCAGTCACTTTTTCCAATGCTGTTGTCATTTCGAATGGTCTTTAAATGAATTGTTGTAAGTCAATGACTACCTGTATTAGGAAATCTGTTTCTCCTTGCTGCTCTTCTCAAAGTAGTGCCTCAAAATCACCATAAGTGGTAAATAAATATGCCTCAAGGAAGATAGTCTCGGATGGATAGCATCTATTTGCACAACATGCTAAATAAAATGCCCAGTAAGAAAAGTCGATCCTATAAAATCAATACGATATTCTCAGAGGGAAGCCATCTAGAGCACAGTTGGAAACAGGAGGCTGGTTGTAACATAATTTCATTCCAAAATCTGAAGGGTATTCATCTCTGCAGGCCAGTAGGAAATATTTGCCATAAACTTGCTAAAAATTGTGAGATTTGAAGTCTCAACACATATGGTTTGTAGTAGGTGTAAGAAGGCGGTCGTGCAGCAAATAGTTTTCGCATGAGATAGAGAGGGGATTTAAATACTCATCCAAAGCTCTCTTTGGTAGATGAAATTAATCCCATGGATTGTTGGATTTGGTGTTCTTACTTTATAATAGTACTGCCAAAGTCCAATGCTTGTTATTCTAGAAGGAACAACCCTGTCCACAGTAATTATCCTGCATTTTAAATAACTGACAATGAATAACATTTTAAATAACTGACAGTGACAGGATTCAAAGCAAGCTTCCACCAGTCCAATGGGAATAATTATTCCCAGAATACTTATTATTATACTGGTTGTCTTTGACTTACAACAGTTCATTCTGTGACTGTTCCATAGTTACAATGTCCCTGGAAAAAAAAGTGTCTTATGACCGTTTTTCATGCTTCCAGCCATTGAAGCATCCTCCCTCGTCACATGATCAAAATGCAGAAGCTTGGCAACTGATTCCTATTTATGACGGTTGCAATCTCCCAGAGTCACATGATCCCCTTTTGCGATCTTCTGACCAGCAAAAATCAATGGGGGAGTCAGCAATAAAAAAAACTGTGTGATCAACATAATAACTATTCATTTAACAACTGTGACAAGAAAGGTTGTAAAATCAGGCAAAACTCACTCTAACTAATATTTCACTTTGCAAGAGAAATGTTGGTACTCAATTGTAGCCATATGTTGGGGACTATCTAAAGCAAGGGTGTCAAACTCAATTTCACTGAGCGCTACATCAAAGCTGTGGTTGACCTCGGGGAGCTGGGCTGGCATGCCAATTGGTGGACATGGCCCACTGAGTGAGTATGGCCAGCTTGATGCTACTCACTGGGCAGGGCTGACTGAGTAGGCTTGGTCAGCTTGATGCCACTCCCTAAACTGCTGATATGTTTCATTTTTACATTGGGTAGACCAAGTCGAAGCTACACAGGGCGGCCCCTTACATTTTTCAGGATGGCCCCGTGGGCCAAATCTGACCACAATATGGGGTGGATCTGGCCAGCAGGCATTGTGTTTTAACACCCTGATCTATAGTCTCTCCAGGCTTTAGGAGAAAATAAGCCAACACTTGTAAGTCTTGTATAGCTAACTGATTGCATGAGGAAGGAAGGAGAGATACTGGATCTATGTGATATCAATCCTCATGAAACTAAACCATTATAAAATTTTGAAAAGAACATTTGATATCCCTTCTAGAGTAAAGCTGTCGGGTTGTTCTAGAATAAATTGCTGAACATTGATATTCCTGCAGAGCATATTTCTAATTATAATGTTCTCAAGATTTTTTTTCCTTAAAAAGAAGAGATAAGATGTTATGGTGGTCCCTACCAGAGATGAAGATTGAGGGAAAGCAATATACCATGTTTTCCTCAAAATACGACCTACCCTGAAAGTAAGTCCTAGCTTGATTTTTACACTTGCACTCAATATAAGCCCTACCCGCCAAAATAAGCCCCAATTAAGATGCCACCCATTCCAGGGTGCACGAGTAAAAATTAAGCGAGGATGGGGATAGGGGTGGAGCAGCATAAGAATCTGTACTGGAGAATATATTGGTAACTCAGTGTTGAAATGAGGATCTTTTGTGTTCTCTGAACTCAGTTGCTGTGCTGAAGATGCTATCTAGTTTGGGTAATGAAATTTTGCAAGAAAGCAACCAAGCTCAGAGAACATTAAGGACTGTTCAATTAGTCAAGCTATCAGCAAATCCCACCAGGAATAATAATAAATAATAATAANCCAAGCTCAGAGAACATTAAGGACTGTTCAATTAGTCAAGCTATCAGCAAATCCCACCAGGAATAATAATAAATAATAATAATAATGATGATGATGATGATGATGATGATGATGATGATGGTGGTGGTGGTGGCATGGTGTGGCATAGAGTAGAATAGAATAGAATAGAATAGAATAGAATAGAATAGAATAGAATAACAGAGTTGGAAGGGACCTTGGTGGTCTTCTAGTTCAATCCTCAGCTTAGGCAGGAAACCGTGTACTATTTCAGACAAATGGTTATTCAATCTCTTCGTAAAATATTCCAGTGTTGGAGCATTTACATACCCAGACATACCCAATTCCAGCAACAATCCTTTGTATGTTTTAGCTTCCAGATCCCTAATCCCCCTTGTTGCTCTTCTCTGAACTCTTTCCAGAGTCTCAACATCTTTTTTACACCATGGCAACCAAAACTGGATGCAATATTCCAAATATGGCTTTACCAGGAATCCACAAAGCCCATAATACTCAACAAAATCAGCAATGGAGCAACTACTCCATAGGGTGAATCCTATTATCTTTGAAGAAGCAAGTTTTGAGTTTCAGGTCTTGAGTTTTAACTTTTACTACCATTCCAAAATAATTGACATTATTACAGAAGCAATAGTAGGGAAATAGCAGCAGATGCTGAGAGAATTAATCAAGAGAATTATGCCTGACATCCTCTGAATGGACATATGCCCCAAACCCACTGACTCAGATCTAGGAACAGTTCTCTGGCAAGAACAAATATTCTTAAACATACACAAAATCGAATGAAAAAATGGAGGAAGGAAACCGTCAAGTGAGGAAGAACACTAAGGGAGGATCTAACCTCCCTTATGCTACTTGGAGGAACTTAAATAGGTTGAGAGTTGGACTGCCTAAGTGTACACCAATAAGCTCCAGGGAAGTCTTAGTGGATAACAACATGCTAACAACATGTGAATGTGGAGGGACACAGAGTCTGGCCCACCTGCTGATATGTCAGCTGCTACCAGAAACATGTACTAATAATGACTTAAAATAAGGGAGGAGGAGGAGGAGGAGGAGAAGGAGGAGGAGGAGGAAGGAAAGAAAGAAAGAAGGAAGGAAAGAAGGAAGGAAGGAAGGAAGGAAGGACAAGAAGAAAGAGGAGGAGGAGAAGGAGAAGGAGACCACAGGAGAAGAGGAGGAGGAGGAGGGGAGGAGGGGAGGAGGAGGAGAAGAAGAAGAAGAAGAAGAAGAAGAAGAAGAAGAAGAAGAAGAAGAAGAAGAAGAAGAAGAAGAAGAAGAAGAAGAAGAAGAAGAACAACAACAACAACAACAACAACAAGATCAAGAACAAGAACAAGAACAAGAACAAGAACAAGAACAAGAACAAGAACAAGAACAAGAAGAAATAATAATAATGGACATAACTCGTAGCGAGGCACTGCCATGAGATCTCACTGGAGAGATCGGATTCCATTAAATAAATGTATTAGACTCTTCCATAGAAGGGTTTCCTGCCATTATAGAACAGATGCATTTTATTATAGCTACTTTCTTCAATTAAGATATCAAAGTATAATTCAACATGAGATAAAAATAAAAACAAAGCCTTTTTAAATTAAATAAGAAAAGTTTGTTCAAAATCTAGTATCTAAATGTTGAACCAATTGTCAGATGAAGAGAAAGAAACAAACAAAGCAAAGAAAATTGGGAGGGGAGGCTCTTTTTTGTAAAGGATAAAAGGATAATTTGTAAACAAGTTTGAGTTGTTCAACACTCAGGTGTATTATGCATGCATTTCCATGTATACCTGTTCCTCCTAGAATGTTTAAATATTAGGATTGGGTTAGGATGGGAAACCTGAATTCAAATCATCACTTCTAGTCGCAGCTATGAATGTTGACAGGCTAACTTTGAGCAAACAGTAGGTGAAAAGTAGGACAACCTCAGTGGATCTCTTAGGCAGCAGAGATAAATACTAATAATTTCAGGAGAAATTATTAGCTTTTATTATTAGAAATTATTATTATTATCAGCTCTATCCAAGTCCTTCTTCAGATTGTCAATGTACAAACTGAATATTATGGCAGGACCAAAGACCGCATGTCCTCTTGTTTAACCCACTGATACAGGAGGACAAAAAAAAAGCATTGTCCTTTCTAAATTGAAGACCAAGTTTGCCTCTCCACTACCCAGCATATCTGCACAAGACATCCATAACCCTGGGCCTTTGATTTCAAGTGTTCTTCATCAACCTGCAGATCAGCCTGTGCCTTTTTCCTTTGATGTGGGGTTAGTTAGAAGCAGATGTGAGGAGAATTGGCCTCCTCTTCTGGCCTCTTTCTTTCATGAAAGCACAGGCAGAGGAGATTGAATCTTCCTTCCTCAGTAAAGTGAGAGACCCATAAATGTTCTTTGATTCCATTGGTGGGATAAGATCGGGGTGGGATTCTGACAGATCGGACGGGTTCGGGTGAACCTCTAGCTCCAAAGATCAGCTGAGAGTGAACCGATTCACTCCAATGATCATGTGGGCCCAGTCAGCTGCCTCTGTGCTGTACTGACCTTTATCATCCCAGCTGATCAGTGTGGAAGACCAGATTGCCACTCCTCAGCTTTGTTACACCCCCGAAGTAATGTGGCAGGTGAGGATTTTTGCATTGCAGTTCATGTGCATGCAGCAGATCACTGAACCGATTATTATACCGGCAGCATTTCACCCCTGGATAAAGATCTCCATTGAAAGGTCTGGAAAGTTCTACCAGAGACTCACACGCATCATGACCATCATTGGGGAAATGATGACAATTAACTCATTTCAAACCTGAGCTATAAATATTCTCCTTTATTGGTATCAAAGTACAGTATCTGCATTTTTGTGTTAGGGCATGCCACAAAGGTTGGTATATCTTGTCCTCCCTCACCCTTGTCTACTATGTCCTAAAGCTAGGTCAAACATCCTTTCTCCTTATTTGCTGCATTCAGATATACTTTTCTTTCTGCTCAGCCTTTAATTATTGTATGAATCAAATAATTATCCCATGTTTTGCATAAATAGTAATGTGGATATTTAGAACTTAAGCCAAACATGCAGATGTTCCAACAGCTCTTCCTCTCTTGATTTATTGCTCAATTCATAAACTCATACTCATTTTTGAAAGAATTGTTATTATTTACTTTCCACAATATTATGGTTGGATCTGGCACAAGTGGGGAGCTTGGGCACTGAATATGCATTTCCTCATTTCAGAAATGTACCACATCTTGTGGTGGAGGAAGAGATGTACTTCCAGTGATAGGATTCAAATATTTTTACTGCTGGTTCTGTGGCTGTGGCTTGGTGGGTGTGGCTTGGCTGGCATGGCTTGGTAAGTGTGGCAGGGGAAGGATACTGCAAAATCCCATTCCCTCCCCACCCCACTAACCTGCTTTCCAGCTCCGTTCTCCTGTGCAGGGCAACAAAAGAAGACCCAGCCGATCAGCTGGGACGCAGGAGGCAGAGAAGAGATGGGGGCGGGGCCAGTCAGAGGTGGTATTTGAACTACTGAAAATGTCCACTTACCGGTTCTCCAGAACTGATTAGAACCTGCTGAATTCCACCTCTGAGTACTTCATCACATAAAGAAAGCCTACTCCAATCCCATTTCTCCAGAATATAGACAATTGGAAGGTTATTTTAAAATGGAAAAACAGCAAAAAATAGAAGACTGTTTTAGCTTTTGATTCAAGCTAGAAACTCCAGGAATCTGGGGGAAAAGTCCAGGCAACCTGAGGCCTAAACTTCTCTTTGTGTAGGAATAGATAACAAAATTTACTTCACATAGGGTTTTGTCATAGATTATAGATTTTATTTTCTATGGATGGTTAATTGCTGGTACATCATTAGGCAAATTATGAATTTAGGTTTTATGTCCTTTTTGAGATATAGCTCAGGCATGTGGTAGGGTATGAATTGTTTTTAATTTTTGTTGTTGCTCTTGTTCTTATTGGTGATCATTTGAATCCTGCCCAAAAAAACTTTGTAGTAGTTATTTTGTTGTTGTTGTTGGTGGTGGTGGTGGTGGTAATAGTAGTACATTGTGGCCTAACAGGAGTAGCACATTTTCTTTTTTACAGTTTATCTTTACCCAGGAAATATATTTTTAAATAAAGTTTGATTGTCTTTATGTCTTGTAAGCTAGCTTTATCCCCTACCCCCCAATGAATGGTTAAACCCTGTAGCCACAAACCATTAAGTTATACAGAAAAATGTAGACATTAATTTCTTTTTAACTTTGGTTATCAGAATGGCAGCGAAGAGTTGAAGATAGTGTGTTCTCTCTCTCTCCCTCCCTCCCTCCTTCTCTCTCTCCTTCCTCTCTCCTTCGCTTTCTTATTCACACACACACACACGCACGCAGGCAGGCAGGCAGACAGCAGGATAGAAACAATGATTCAGAAAAAGTTAACTTTTATCTTATACAAAAATCAATATATTTGGCTCCATTTGTTTCCATAACAATTGAAAGTACAAGAGAATCTAGAAAATAGCGTAGCAAGGGGTCTGTCTTCTAATTCAGGAGTCCCCAATCCCTAGTCCATGGACCGGCACTGGTCCCTGGCATGCCAACAACCATGCTGCACAAAGAAGTGAAGGCCCATCCATGAGATTCAGGATGCACGCAGAACCCATGCCCTCTCCAATCCACGGAAAAACCTTTCTCCACGGAACTGGTTCCTAGTGAGCAAAAGTTTGTGGGCCGCTCTTCTAGGTCTACCCCCTGCTCAAGCAGGAGACCCTATACCCAGGGGTGGGATTCAATTTTTTTAACAACTGGTTCTGTGGGGATGGCATAGTTGGTGGGCATGGCTTGGTGGTCATGTGACTGGGTGGACGTGGCTTGGCGGTCACGTGACTGGCTGGGTGTGGCCAACTCAATATCACTCACATTGAGGCATCCTTGCCTGGCCTCTCATGACTGTGGGGATGCTCCAACAGTCGTAAGTGTGAAATGACACTTTTTTCAGTGTCATTGTAACTTGGAATGGTCACTCCACAAGAGCAAAGTACCAGCAAAGGAGGCGAAAAAACCTCCAGAGAAGTTCCAGAGACAGGAAGTCTAGTCCTGCCAAGAATGTAACAAGGGTTAATGGAGAGGCCGTTTCTGTAAGCAACACCACAATGTTTCCTTCCTGCCTTCCTTATAGGATTAGTCCAGTAATTTCTTCTAACAACCGGTTCTCTGAACTGCTTAGAATGTTAACAACTGGTTCCAGCGAACAGGTGCAAATTGGTAGAATCCCACCCCTGCCTATACCATTCCAGACTGGCTATCCAATCTCTTCTTAAAAACCTCCAGGGATGGAGCATCCATGACTTCCAGAGGCAAGCATTCCCACTGTTCTTTCAGGAAAATTCTCCTTAGTTCAAGTTTAGCTCTTTCTTTAATGATCTTTCACCTGTAGCTTCTTGTCCTGCCTTCAGGAGCTTTGGAGAATATATTGGACCCTTCTTCTCTGTGACAGTCCCTCAAGTATAACATGCTACCCCTAGTCCTTCTCTTCTTTAGACTAAACAAGTTCCAGCTCCCTCAACCATTCATCATTTGATTAGCCTCTGCACCCTTCCTCATCTTTATTGCTCTTCTCTGCACACTTTCATCGTCACATGATCAAAAGACACAGACTTTACAGAGAGTAAAGGACTGCAGAAAAAACAACTGCTACCAACCTGCCTTCCATCAAGGACCTGCACAAGTCAAAAAGAGGGCTGTGAAAATATTTGTGGACCCCTCACATCCTTGTCATAAACTGTTTGAACTCCTACCCTCAAAACAATGTTATAGAGCACTGCACACAGAACAACTAGACACAAGGACACGTTTTTTTTCCAAATGCCATCACTCTGCTAAAGAAATAATTCCCTCAACACTGTCCAACTATTTACTAAATCTGCATTACTATTACTATTAATCTTCTCATCAGTCCTTTCACCCATCTATTCCCACTTGTGACTGTATGACTGTTACTTTATCGCTTGTATCCTTACGATTTATATTGACTGTTTCCTAGTATGATTTGATTGCTTATTTGCACCTTATGACTATCATTAAGTGTTGTACTATATGATTCTTGACTCTTGACAAATGTATCTTTTCTTTTACGTATACTGAGAGCATTTGCACCAAGACAAATTCCTTGTGTGTCCATTCCCACTTGGCCAATAAAGAATTCTATCTATATTCTATTCTATTTTATTTCCATTTCCTGTTCAATTCTATTTCCTATTCTATTCTAATTCTATTATATTTCCATTTCCATTTCCTGTTCTATTCTATTTCCTATTCTATTCCATTCTATTCTATTCTAAAATTCAAAGGCTTGGCAACTGACTCATATTTATGATGGTTGAAGTGTCTGCAAGTCATATGAATCCCTTCTGACAAGTAAAGTCAATGGGGAAGGCAGATTTTATTAACAACCATGTTACTAACTTAAAACGGTAATGATTCAGTTAATTGCTGTGGCGAGAAAGTTTGCAAAAACCCACTTAACAAATGTTTCATTAGTAACATAAATTTTGGGCTCAATTGTAGTTGTAACTTGAGGACAGCTGTGATTTGTTATTCAGTGTACCTGATGCCCCTCTCTCTTCCTTGTATAACTAGAATCTGAGCAAAGCCTTTTGAAGTAACAGCCCCAAATTACAAGTATTGAATTACACAATGCATACAAAACTCATTTTCCCTTTCAGTAAGTGAAAAAGCACCACAGCAAGCAGAAATATTTGCAGTCAGCAAAAATGAAAATCCAGGAAGAGAATCAATATTGTAAAGAACAATAGATCTCTAAATTCCGAGCACTCGACATTGGAACTGATTTAAAGAAGAAAGTCCTAAGGGGAAACCATTGAGTTTTCTGTCATCTCAAGCCTGGTAGAGTAAATGAAAATAACTGCAGCAAAGACGGGATTTCAGCCATTACTTAGCTTACCAAATACCCCTTTCTCCTCAACAGAGAGGAGCACAATCAATAATACAGCAAATAAGGCATCTGAATGTTGAACATTTGCACCACATTTACACCAGGGATTGAGAAATACAAACAGGTTTGCTTGTGTTATCAGTGCAAGTTGGTGATTTTGCAAAAAAAAAAATGGGGGGAGGAGGAAGAGGAAGAAGGGGAAGGAAAAGGAAGAGAGGAAGGAGAAGAGAAGGAAGAGTAGGAGAAGGAGTGGAAGGAAGAGAAGAATGAGAGGAGGAGGAGAAGGAGGACAATAAGAAGGAGGAGGAGGAGAAGAAGAAGAAGAGGAGGAGGAGGAGGAGATGATGATGATGATGATGATGATGATGATGGCATTTTAGCTCTCTGGAATAGAGTCGAAATTCAGTTAACATAAAAACATAAACATTGGGCTCAATTGTGGCCATAAATGGAGGACTACCGATATATGCCATGCCATCTTGCTCAGTTCCTTTGCTCTGTCTCAATGGGGCAAACTAAGCTGCGACCGTTTTCTACTCAAGAGTCACATTTTCCCATACATCTAAGCAATGTAATGGTAAAGTTAAATGAGCAAAAGTCTATATTGAATCGTTACTATAGGAGATCATGTCAGGGGCTGGTGAGGTCTCCTCTGAACTTCCACAGTTCATTATAAAGAGAAAGCACATGTTCAAAGACACGAGCTCAGCTCCCAGGAGACATGCTATTTATATCTCGCCCACTATTTTGTCCAACTCAGTAAAAAGCACTATATACAATGTGTGCAACTCCTATGAAACACACAAAGGCAAAGCCTCTGTGGGTAGCTTTCAATGTACGATCACAATGGAGCTCAATATGTAAGTGAGACATTGGTGAAGTTAATTTTGCCTGATTTTACAACCTTTCTTGCCACAGTTAGAATAGAATAGAATAACAGAGTTGGAAGGGAGCTTGGAGGTCTTCCAGTCCAACCCCCTGCCTCGGTAGGAAACCCTACCCCACTTCAGACAAATGGTTATCCAACATCTTCTTAAAAACTTCCAGTGTTGGAGCATTTACAACTTCTGGAGGCAAGTTGTTCCACTGATTAATTGTTCTAATTGTCAGGCAATTTCTCTTTAGTTCTAGGTTGTTTCTCTCCTTGATTAGTTTCCATCCAGGGCTTCTTTTCCTGCCTTCTGGTACTTTGGAGAATAGCTTGACCCTTTCTTTTTTGTGGCAGCCTCTCAAATATTGGAACCCTGCTCTCATGTCACCCTGGTCCTTCTTTTCATCAGATTAGCCATGCCTAGTTCCTGCAACCGTTCTTCATATGTTTTAGCCTCCAGCCCCCTCATCAACTTTGATGCTCTTCTTTGCACTCTTTCCAGAGTTTCAACATCTTTTTTACATCTTGGCGACCGAAACTGGATGTAGTATTCCAAGTGTGGCCTTACTAAGGTATTATAAACTGGTATTAACACTTCATGTGACCTTGATTCTATCCCTCTGTTTATGCAGCCTAAAACTATGTTGGCTTTCTTGGCAGCTGCAGCACACTGCTGGCTTATTAAAGGAATCACTGCAGATGTTACGTTATTAACCAAGTTATTAAGTTACACAGTTGTTCATTGAATCTGGATTCCTTGTTGACTTTGCTGGTCTGAAGGTCATAAAAGATGATCACATGACCCCAGGAGACTGCAACCATCATAAATATGAGTCAGTTCCCAAGCATCTGAATTTTGATGCCGTAACCTTAGGGATGCCACAATGGTTGTAAATGTGAAAAAATGATCATAAATATTTTTTTTCCAGTGGCGTTGTAACCTTGAATGGGCGCTCAACAAACTATTGCAAGTCAGGAACTACTTGTCAAAGGTTTATGGCATTGCCGATTATATCTGTAAATTAACTACTTCACATTTGTATGGTTGTTAGGATTGATTTCTAGAACATAAGAGCTATGGTTAGAATGCAGTATTACAGGCTAACTCTGCCCACTGCCAAAGTTCAATCCTAATGAGCTCAAGGATGACTGAGATTTCCAGCCTTCTGGCATCAGTAAAATTCTCAGAGATCCATCTCATCCTGGGCACCCTTTTTTTGAACTATTACCATCTAGCAGATGGTACTAGGATAATAAAAACAAGGACAAGTAGGCTGAATAACGGTTTCTATCCCAGGGCAGTAGCTCTTTTGAATTCTGCTGTATAGTGCGGTATTGGTGCAGTGTCGGAGGAGGAGGAGGAAACGTGAACTCCAGGAACTGCGACAAAAAATATTTGATAACCAACAAAGATAGTTCATCTCCTACTACTTACTTTTAATGGCTACAAGAGGCCTATTGAGGCTGCAATTTCAGAATTGCCTCAAGGTACAATGCAACAATAAGCTGCTTCAAAACGTTCTCTGGATTTCATGGACTGATGACTTCACAACTGTTGTCTAGAAAATGGGATGCTAGCAGCATATCAAACGACATTTCTTGCACCCTACCAAGGAGTAGAAAACATACAGTAACAGCAGTGTCCTTAAATGTCATTGCAAAGAGCATCCTCTACCTTGCTCCCTTTCATAACAGCTGAGCGGGTTGTTTTCCATTCTAGGAACTGACTCATGTTTAATTTCTGCATAGCAACACCAAAAAGATTTATAGGGAGCCCTGTCTTGGACCACAGAAGAAGGTCAATGCTACAATATGGGATCCAAATGATCCTCAACTTACAACAGTTCATTTAGTGACCATTCAAAGTTACAACAGCACTGAGAAAAGTGACTTATGGCAGCATCTCCATGGTCACAGGATCAAAATCCAGCCGCTTGGCAACTGACTCATATTTATGATGGTTGCTATGTCCCTGGCTCAGATGATTTCCTTTTTTTGTGACATTCTGACCAGCAAAATCAATGGGAGGAGACAGATTCACTTAACAACCATGTTACTAACTGAACAACTGCAGGGATTCCCTTAACAAGGGCAGCAAGTAATGTCATAAAATGGGGCAAAATTCCCTGAACAATTGGCCTACCTAAGCAACAGAAATTTTGGGCTCAATTGTATTCATAAGTCAAGGACTACCTTTATTTATCTCTGAAAGCAGATTGGTCATGATGGAGGAGAAGGAGGAGGAGAGGAGGAGAAGGGGGGAAGAAGAGGAGGAGGAGAAGAAGGAAAAGAAAAAGAAGAGGAGGAGAAGGAAGGGGGGAGGAAGAGGAGGAGGAGGACTATGGAATCCTTGATGCTCTGAGCTTGCAGACATTTTATTACATAACTAGGTAACATAAACAGTGCTAGAAGAGAATGGGGTATGGAAGAAGAGGAGGAAGAGGAGGAGGAGGAAGAGAAGAGGAGAAGGAGGATCTATCAATCTACAATAGCACAGCACATGAAGCTATGGACTATCACATTGGTCCAGAACAAGTTGTAGACTACCAAGTCTACAACAGTAGCAAAGGAAGGAGTATGTATTCACACTCCAAATCAAGCATCTTAATCAGTACACCACATTATCTGCCTCTTATACAAAGACACACAGACACAAACACTCACAGACAACTCCATGCAACAGTACTGTGCCATTTTCCCTTCCATATTTTATCAACAAACCCTAAGTGACTAACCTGCTCAGAAATATATCTGATATGGTAATTTGTTGCTGTGTAAAGTCTTCAATGCATGCGTTCAAGGTCACAGGAGATTACCAGAGAAGTGATTTCTACATTTTTTCTAAGAAGCACATTATTCATGGAAATAAATGATTTGTAAATTTAAAAATAGCTGAGCAAGGATAGGCAGCAGTGAGGAGACAATAGTAAGAGCATTTATTGCTGCCAAATATTATAAAGCCTTATCCAGCTGTATTTCTAATGAACAATGATGGATGCTTATTCTATTCTTTAAGAGTATAGAAAAATGCTTTCAAAATCATCAATAGCATCAATTCTCTTTGGCATATGACATTTCTGGAAAATTAAAACAAGAGTAGTATTATTTCCAGATCAACTGCTTCTCTGCTACCTATGGAAATGTCAGTTTATTCATAAAAATTCTGATTGGGAGAAAGAAGCTATTTTTCCCCAAAAGATGGTGAAATGTAAACAAACTGGGTATTATGCCTACCTTGGCCACGCCTATCCCACCCCAGGCCCCCAAGGTTAAATACAACCGGGGTAGGATTCTACCAGTTTGGACTGGTTCAGGCAAACCGGATGTTAAATTTGCATCTGGTTTGCTGAACTGGTATTTGAACTGACCGGCTGGCCCTCTCCTCCCAGGAATCTCCACATGGCCCATTTTCAATGTAGGAAAGTGCAGGGTCCACGCAGAGGCTCTGGAAGCGGGGAAAATGGGCCTTCCTTTAAAAAAAAATGAATACAGTTTTTTAATTATGTTTTTTTTTAATTGAACCAAGTTATACTTTCTCATTAGAATCTTTTTTTTTAATTTAAAATAAACTTTATTAAAGATTAAAAATATATATACTATGTGTAAGATACGTTTCATTGCAAATGAAACCAATATACAAATATTGACATAAAACATATATTTCTAATCAGCTAAGCTAGTGTGATCATTTATTGAAAACAATTTTACTAATATCCATCTTCTATTTTTGGTATATGCTCTTTATTTAACCACTTCATTTTATAAATCCTTATCTTTTAATTTCCTGGTTTTTCTCCTTCATCCAATTATACCATTTTTCCCAAGCTGTACTGTATTTTGAGTTTATCTTATCCCAAAGTTTTTGTGTAAGTAGGTCCATCTCAGTGCAGTCAAGAACTTTCTGAATTATCAAATTATTTGTTGGCATTTGGTCACCCTTCCACCTTTATGGCAACACAATTCTTGCTGCTGTGATTATATGGATAATTAAGTATTTCATTTCTTTTTCATAGTCCCCTCTTAACATTCCCGGTTTGGACCAGTTCAGACAAACTGGATGTTAAATTTGCATCTGGTTCACTGAACTGGTATTTGAACCAACCAGCTGTCCCCTCCCCTCCCAGGAGTCTCCACATGGCCCATTTTTGATGCAGGTCAGTGTAGGGTCCACGCAGAGGCTCTGGGAAGGGGAAAATGGGTCTTCCTGAAGTCCAGAAATGGGCCTATTTCTAGCTTCTGGAGTGCCTCCAGAGCCTAAGGAAGGCTGTTTTTGCCCTCCCAGAGGTCCGAGAGAAGCCTCTCGAGCCTTGGGAAGGTGAAAAACAGGCCTCCCAGAAGTTCTGGTAGGCCATGCCCACCATGGCCATGCCCACCCAGCAACTGGGCAGCGAACCTGTTGCTGGGATTTTTGAATCCCACTCCAGAACACAACCCTGCTGTGGCCCTCAATGAAATCGAGTTTGACACCTCTATCCTATGGTATACAGGATCATGCTTCAAACCATGACACGACAAGTTTAAGGGTACCCATATGCATTCTGCAAAGACAAGAGTCTACCCATTGGTTTATAGTATCCTACGCTTGAACCACTTCTTTTCAAAGCTGACCATCCAGAATGTAACCTTTTGATCAAAACAAGTTAAACTCCTGAGTGCATTTGTCCAAAAACTGACAAAATAATTGTGTACGATTTTCTGCAAAGCCAGTTATCAGAGGTGGTATTCAGCAGGTTCTGACCAGTTCTGGAAAACTGGCAGCGGAAATTTTGACTAGTTCGGAGAACCGGCAAATCCCACCTCTGATTGGCCCCGCCCCAATCTATTCTCCGCCTCCCGAGACCCAGCTGATTGGCTGGGTCTTCTTTTGTTGCCCTGCACAGAAGAAAGGAGCTGAAAAGCAGGTTAGTGGGGTGGGGAGGGAATGGAGATTTTCAGTATCCTTCCCTTGCCATGCCTACCAAGCCATGCAATGCCCACAGAACCGATAGTAAAAAATTTTGAATCCCACCACTGGCCATGATATTGGTTGATGTTATAATAAAGGAGCTTGAACGGTTCTTACATAATGCCATTAGGGGGTAGGTGTATGTGTGTATCTATATTTTCAATGAGTTTTATTCTTTCAAAGGGGAATAACTTTTATTCTCCTTTCTGTGCATTAGCTGTGAGATTGGTGGAAATAGGCTGTCACTTTTCATTTCATTGATCAAAGAAAAATGGTCCCTCACAATCTTTTTTTAAAAAAAGAATTCCCAATATTTGATGTTTCTTTGTCTTATAATTACTGTTTGATGTACTGCTTTAATTAAAATGTTGAATTATCAGATGGCTTTTATATGTGGGGAAATAATTAGCTTTTTGTTCTCTGCAAATGCTTTACGGAAGTGATTTTATGATCCTTAATCATCATAATAATAACAATAACAATAATAAAAATTCAGAAGAAATTTTATGCTACAGAAAAAGAAGAGGAAAAAAAAGTGGTAAATATTTAGAGATCTGGGATACCTAGAATGACTTTTAAATTATGTTTAAATTATGAGCTCAATGTCATGCTTTTTCGTTGTTTGGTTTTATAAGAAGCCATTCATTTCAATGGTTTTCACCAGTGGTGGAATTCATTTTTTTTTTACTATCAGTTCTGTGGGCGTAGCTTGGTGGGTATGGCTTGGCTGGCATGGCTTGGTGGATGTGGCAGGGGAAGGACACTGTAAAATCTCCATTCCCTCCCCACCCTACTAACCTGCTTTCTAGCTTTGTTCTCCTATGCAGGGCAACAAAAGAAGACCCAGCCAATCACCTGGGACTTGATGGGAGGCAGAGAATAGATGGGGTTGGCAGGGCCAGTCAGTAGTTCTCTGAACTACTCAAAATTTCCACTACTGGTTCTCCAGAACTGGTCACAACCTGCTGAATACAACCTCTGATTTTCACGGGTTTGGGACTGGACAAGACTGAACACATTCAAAGAGCAATGTAATGATTAATTTTAATATATTTTAAACAATTTAATCTCCTTAACAGTAGGCTGGGACAGCTTTGGTTCAACTTGTTGATGGTCTGCGGAGGAGCTGAGACTGTGGTGAATCCATCATTTTATTCCATGATCTCTCAACAACTTTCAGTAGTGTTGACTATAGTATCTTTTTGAGTCAGCTCCATAGTTTAGGGATTGAGTAGACTCATAAAACATAGTCAGTCAAGGTTCCCTCTTAGTGCCTGGAGGTTGTGTGGGTTTGGATATGTGGAGTAATCTTTTTCAACTCAGACCTATCAAAAGTGAATGGTTGTGGGTGTTGGAACCATCCATACCTGGAGATGTTCTATCTATGACCTTAAATGAGATTGCACTTCCTCTTTATAGGATGGCATACAATCAGCAAGTCTGCCTGGGTTAATCACTCTTGTTTTAAAAGTAGGTGTCAGCTGTGGCTAGCAAGACTTTGGCACAACTATTCCAGGTGCAGCCATTGTGCTTCTCAAAGGTCATCGTCATTCATGTCCAAATCACCTTGCAGCTTGACTACTGCAATATTCTCTGCATGGGCCCACATTTGAAGACATCCAGGAGTTTCAACTGGTTCAGATTGCAGTAACGGGCATGTCTGTACTGCTTGTCAATTTGCTTCCTGTCCTTATGTGATCTGTTAGTTGCATGCATGGAAGTACGTATGTATGTATGTATGTATGTATGTATGTATGTATGTATGTATGTATGTATATATGAATGAAACATATACACACATACAAATATATCCATTTATCCAACTCTCTTACAGTTTTAGAATGAGTTTTATCTTTTGAGGCCTTCAGCACAAAGATTAATGCAAAGCAGTGGTTTCTTTGATGAGCAACACATGGGTTAAATAGATGTATTTGATTCACTCAATTTGTTTTAAACCAATGAGTGAAAAAGAACCTTTGACAAAACTGTCATTTTTAAAACACAGTAATATTTCATCCCCTCCGCACTATTTAGAATGCCTAGAACTGAAATGCTTCCAGCAAGCACTGTGTCTAATTTTTCAAAACTGTCATTTCCAGCAAATCTGCTTAGGCAAAAAATTGTATGCTGTTAGGAAATAGGGAGAGGAAGAACTATATTATAGAACACATTTTTTTTTTCATGTGCAGGTCAAAGTGCCATCCAAGCTTGCAAAATATCAGAAACATGGTATAATAAATTATAAAGTGACAATGACAGATTGGTTAAGGTCCATAAATCCAATGCACCAATGATTAGCCCTCAAAAATATTGTTTGGCTTAGATCTACCGGTAGCTGGCTTTTCTCCTTCCCTGCACATGATAATCATATAATCAAAGTGTTATTTCCAGGAGAAATAATAAAATCCAATAAAACTGCATCTTATTGAAAAAGATACAAAAAGTGACCAATTGTTCTAATCTGATCTACTAATAAACTTCTGAGGCATACACTGCAGCTCTAAGCATGTTGGTACAGATTAATTTTCTGGTGACACATGCACAACTCTTTTTTTGAAACAACTTACGATCTAAAATTCAATGCAAGGAAAACATTATAAAAAGAAGTAGCAATAACATGTAGACTTATATACCACTTCACAGTGCTGTACAGCTCTCTCTAAGCGGTTTACAAAGTCAGCATATTGCCCTCATTTTACCAACCTCGGAAGGATGGACGGTTGAACCACTCAGAATCAAACACCTGGAGTGAGCAGTGAGTTAGCCTGGAGTACTGCACTCTAACCACTATGCCACCATGACTCTTAGAGTTTCAGGAAAGCAGGAAAACAATGTGCATCAGTTGGAAGTGGTTATGTTCAACTGAATATTCTCCAACTGGATATCAATGAAGACATCACTTTCTAGAACTAACATAACCATTGCTGAGAATTCTGAAAACTAAAATTCTCACTTAGGAAAGGCACCCACAATGGGGATCCTGCAAGAAGACCTGGAAATGTGAAGATATCTCAAATTTAGCAGAACGTAGGAGACTCAGTGTTCCCACTGAGGTCTTCGAAGAAAATCTATTCTCTCAAGCACATGAAGGAAGAACAAGAAGCAAAGGATAGAAACTAATCAAGGAGAGAAACAACCTAGAACTAAGGAGGAATTTCCTGACAGTGAAAACAATTAATCAGTGGAGCAACTTGCCTCCAGAAGTTGTGAATGGTCCAACACACTGGAGGTTTATAAGAACATATTGGACAACCATTTGAAATGCAATAGGGTTTCTTGCTTTAAGCAGGGGTTGGGCTAGACCTGTGGCCCCCAAACTGGTCACTAAGAATCAGTTCTGTGGAGAAAGGTTTTTTCATGGACTGAAGGGGTGTGTGGTTTTGTATGCTGTCTACATCCCATTGCTTGTTTGTGTATGCCACTGACCAGTGCTAGTCCACAGACAGGGGCTGAGGATCCTGGACTAGATGACCTTCATGGTTCCTTTCAACTATGTTACTCAGTTAAAAAAAGGCTGTTGTCACATAGCTGTTCTTGGTAGCAATTCTAAACATACAAATCAGGAGAGAGAGGAGAGGAAAGGACAGGAGGTGGTTGACAAACATAAAGACCAATCCAAATTCCCAAAAAGCTCACTGAAGCAAATGTGGGAGTTTCACTATTTTTTTTCAGTCACCTGTGAAAGATACATTATTTGTATAAAGTAGAAATAATGGGTGAGAGTCCCTGTAGAGTTAGAGTTGACTGTATGTATCTCTACACCCAGGGGTGGGCTACTGGGGGTTTGCAGGGGTTCAGGAGATCCTCTAAGATTCTGTGCAGTTTGGAGAACCCCCAAATCCTGGCTGTCCCCTGCCCACCCCACCCCATCCCTCCAAGGAGTCCCTACATGGACCGTTATGGATGCAGGTAAGTGCAGGACGCACAGAGGGGCATGGGGAGGGAGAAAAACGGCCCTCCAAGAAGTTCAGGAAATGGGCCCGTTTATGGCTTCCAGAGAGCCTCTGGAGCCCAGGGAGGCCATTTTCACCCTCCCAGAAGCTCAAGTAAAGCCTCCAGAGTCTGGGGAAGGCAAAAACACTCCCCACCGCCATGGTGCAGGAGGCCAACTGGGCCATGCCCACCATGGCCACGCCCACCCAGCAACTGGGCAGAGAACCCATTACTAAAATTTTTGAAGCCCACCCCTGTCTCCACCCTCTCAAAGATACAGGATTGCAACATCTAGTAAAAAGGAAGGCAAGAAGTGAATTCTGTAGCCATAACTATGTGGTACCTGTTCTACTGTCCTCCAGGTGACAAGTTAAGATTGTTACTTCCAAGCTGAGACAGACATTTGGAAAGGGGTGGGAGAGGAGTAAGATCCCTCAGCTTCAGGATAAGTTAGTGGACATGCCCATCCAGGGGTGGGATCCTACTGACATAACAACCGGTTCGGTGAGTGCACATGCTCAGTACTTGTAAATCAAGTAAATCTCCTGCAGGCAATTACCTTCTCCTGCTGACCCGCAGCATTCAGCTGTGCTATACAAGGCAATTAAGGTTGCTTTTGCAGGGAATAGCCTAGAGCCCGGTTGGGCAGGCGGGCCCAACCAAAGAAAAGATCTTTGGAGCGAACCATTTCTCTGTCAGCTGCTCTTCGGAGCTACCGGTTCTATATAACTGTACTGAACCAGTAAAATCCCACCTCTGTGCCCATCTATCATCTTTTGGTACTGAAGGATTATGGGCCATCTGTTCTGACCAAGGCTTCCTGAGACTGTCATTAATCATATGCTTAGTCCAAACAACTCTTGTTTTATTTCAATGCTGGGAATTATGTTCATTCCCAACCCGTAATGAGTCCCAAACAATCTCTCAAGATAAGCACCCACCTTTATCTCCTTTGAATTTCTGCCAAACTAACTGGAAAAAAAACCAACCAAAGTACAAAGTCCACACAGAGCTTCAAGGTTTAATCAAAACAGAGCAAACAACTTTGCTTCCTGAAAAGGTTTCTCTACATTTGGACTTCCTTTATACTTTATGGGAGGGGAAATCACTTCCAAGCCTTACTCCCGAGTCACCCCTTTTGTCTTGCCTTCGAGCAATTCTGCAAACATGCGCACTGGGAATAGGCTTCCCTTGTTCCTCTGCCTCACTGCTGCCAGACTCCAGAGGCTCCAGAGTCAGCACACAACTCTCAGATGGTCCTGGCCCCATCTCTGCATCGGACACAGGACCCTCGTCTGAGTCCTCCCCAGACTCCTGGACTGGTCCCTGTTCTTCCCCACTGTCTGATTCTGCTGCTGTCTGCACAGGGTCTCTGATTCAAAAAAACCCCCAAACTTTGCATATCTATAAAAGAACCAAGGGATATTTGATTGTATGGGTGGTTGCATTCAAAATGGCTGCCCCTTGTCACATGTAGGTAGGGCCTGCCATTCTTTCAAGCTGTGAGATTCATTTGGGGCAGAGGTAAGAGGATCATCTCTGAATCTTATCTAAACTTGAATTAGTTTAATTATAACTAGGACAAGTGATAATTGAAGACACTGGCATAATGAAACTAGATAATGTACCACTTCTGCCTTGGGTCAGTATGAAGCTAACTTGATAGCTAAGCGGAGCCGTCTTCCACTCTGTTTGCTTCAGGTCTCTTTATTAATATTTAAGAACAGTCAATTTCTAGGAATCCCAATAACCATCTTTCACCTCTGTCTTCCAGAGAAGGCACTTGTAACCATATATGCCTTCATTATACTAATTAATTAAAAACAGACACAAAAAAGAGTACTCTCTCTGGTATTACTTTCTGTGAGCAGTTTTTATAATGAGCTTTCTAATCTTCCATTTAAAAAAAAAAAAACAAGAAACAGAAACAAAACATCAAGTCTGCAATGTTGAGTTTGCATTTTTATATTCAATGTTTTTTTTAAAAAATCACAAGGTAATATTACTTGAATGCAAATTGTCAGATCAGAAAAGTATTATATGGCATAATACGTAATATCATACAATACATTCCTGAGCCTATATACATTTTCATAAATCATTCTTAAAATACATTTGCAAAGGTCTTTCTGGGTTTTCCATTCCATACTTTTCACTTTACACCTGGATTTAATGGATTCCATTAAATATATTGTGTTTCCATATTCTGATGCCAGCAGTATAAGCAAGGAAATATTAGATTTGTTTCTGTACAACATTTCCTAAATTGAGTAGATTCCTATTAAAATGTTCAGAAGAAAATGAATAAATAAAATAGCAAGGTCTGCTTGCCCAGCAAATTCAATGTATCCTATTGAAAAGTGGATTTAACTGTTATATATTTATAACCCAACTTTTTTTTAAAAGGGAAGGGACTAGTAAACACAACACAGTTAAAATGAGCAAAAACATAATGTGTGTACGCTGTGTACAACATTGTTCTGAAACTCAGTTATCCCTTTCAGGCTTTTCTAAAGGGTAAGCCCTTTAAAAATTAGAAAGGAAGGAAGGGAGAGGAAGGAAGGAAGGAAGGAAGGAAGGAAGGAAGGAAGGAAGGAAGGAAGGAAGGAAGGAAGGAAGGAAGGAAAGACCAGAAGATGCAAATAAGAACGCTTCAGCAAATAACAATGTTATTTACATTTGGAGTCAAATAATTCTCCACTTCCATTGTTCTTACATGCATAACATTTAAGGGCTGTCAATCATGCAGAAATCTACATCATTAATTTCCTGAACATCGTTCAACACATCTGGTTTGGAGTTATTGCGCCTTTCCCCAAGACAGGTCAGTATTTCCTATGACGTATTTATCTAAACCTCCAGGGTCTGATCAGACATCGTTTGTCTCAGATCTAAAACTCAGGAGGCCTGAGACCTTCCCTCCCTCCCAATTAAAAGCACACAGCATTTTTAATTAACATTCTGTTCCACTTAATACTTCAACCCGATGTTGTGTAAAGAGTACAAGTAATCCTTGACTTACAACAGTTCACTAAGTGATCATTAGAAGTTATATCCGTAGGGGGAAAAAGTGAGTTATGACCATTTTTCACACTTATGACCATTTCAGCATCCCCATGGTCACGTGATTTACATTCAGATGCTTGCCAACTGGTTCATACTTATGATGGTTGTAGTACCCCAGAGTCATGTGAAAAATGAGCTGTCAGGGTTCCAGCAAACCTCCATTCCAATCAATAACTCCGACACAAACATATCTCAATACCTTTATTAGAATAGTAAACTGGCACATCTGTGGAATCCCAAATCTGAAAGTTTCCGGGCTTCCTATAATTTCCCAAACTATAAATCCATCCCCCCTTGGCCATCATCACATTACATGGCCCAATCACGATCCATCCAAAAGTAAGGTCCTTATTTCATCCTGCACTATACTCAATGACCTTGAACTAACAAAAGAATTTTATTTTGTCTACTTAGAGCTATTCAGTTGAATCCACCCGTTCCCACTTTCTCAGGATATGTGGCAGTATGAAATCATCAAATCTCAATATGGCTTCCAAAGTTGACATGAGCTACTTTGATGACTGGACACCATCAAAGCTGACACCAGGAAGATCAGAAGATCTGGAGAGATCTGGCCCATAGAATCGCCAAGAGTAGAGCTCAACCCAATGGACAACATGATCATCATCATTGACACGTATGAGACATGTGTTTATAAAGGGGACATTGATGGCATGGTCACAGTAAATTGATTGATCAATCAGCCAGCATCTCTGTGCTCGTATCTGTATTATTTCTACTGGTTAAAGTTATTCGATTTGATATCTATATTACAGCCCAAGGGTTGTAGGGTTTGGTGATAAATTAGGCCAGTATGGGTGTACCCAGGCGTACATAGTATGCTATTTTGGAGTCAAAGGATTTACTTTCAAATGAAAACTACGCACAAAATTGTTGGTTTATGATATGGTGGCATGGCTACATCACTTGTTGATCGATTGGGGGGGGTCAAACTCAATTTCATTAAGGACCGCATCAGGGTTATGTTTGACCTCGGGGGACTGGGGTGGGCGTGGCCATGGTGGGTGTGGCATAGTCAGCTTCCTGCATCATGATGGGAGGTGCATTTTTGCCCTCCCTAGGCTCCAGAGGCTTTTCTCAAGCCTCTGGGAGGGCAAAAACAGCCTCCCCGGGCTCAGGAGGCTCTCTGGAAGCCAAAAATGGGGAGAGGAGTTTCAGTTTTAGTTTCACAGCAGCAACCAGTTTTAGTACAGAACAGTTGAGCTAAGCCACACCCAGGCTCCTTGCTGTCTCCTTCTTGTGCTCACACAGAAAATATTTTTTTAGTTTCCAAACAGCCCTCAACACTCTCACACACTGACAGGACGCCAGCCTGATGAATACCGATGGATGCTGATAGGCAGAGGCAGAAATTTTTTCCCCTTATTTTCCTCCCCAAAAACTAAGCCTGATCACATAGTTTCATAGTGAAGCACGGGTATCCAGCTAGTATTAATATATTTTATAGGGTTCTAATTTTAAGGTTTTCTTAAATATATCATATGAAGCCTGAGATTTGCAGTGTTTAATTTCATTGCGTGGTTTTGCAATTCCCCCCAAAAAAGTTTTTAAACTGTGCCTCCAAACATAGGAGCAAAGACAGCAAATGTTAGCAATGTGGTAAGGACGAGTAAATCCCTCTGAATACCATATTTTCCACAGCCACTAAATGTCCTCTGGGGTACAGCATTTTCATTTAACAGCTTCCATTGATTTGCAGATATTCTATTGTAATAAAAGAAAGTGAGACAGTGAGGAAGGCTATGCAATCAATTTGAATAAAAGTAAAAGTGGTCGATATAAATAGTCCTATCACCAGCTCACAAAGAAAGGCAGAAAGAATAAATAACTTTTGATAATGAGTAAGAGTCGACAAAATAAGAAGCTATTGAAAACAGTTTTCCCTGAAGAAACAAAGGAAAGCAGCATTGCTTTGAACAAAACATATCTACCATTATCCCTGCGGATAATCTATTAGAATCTCTATTATACTTAGGATTCAAAAATATGCCCTGCTTTGGCCTTAGGTTTTACAACCGCTGCTATCCTGAATAACAATAAAAATGAAGCTGACAGACGATATGGAAGAATGGCCATTTCTAGTTTAAAAAGAACCATTTTTTCAAAGTAAGATCAGTGTTTAAAGACTACACTTGTATAGGCTTTCTGGCAAACAGTCCAGAAGTTATTTTCCAGAAACTTCTTCTGATTCTGCCCCCCCCCCAACTTTCCAGTCTATATCAGGGGTCCCCAATGCCCAGTTTGTAGATTGGCAGCAGGCCGTGCCATGCCAGAAACTGGGGCACGCAAACAAGCAAAGCCCCATCCGTGGGATGGAGGCAGCATGCAAAACTATGCTCCCTCTGGTCTTTGGAAACATGGAAGTGGATGTCAGCCTTAGAAGCCATTTTGTTTCCATTTGGAAGCTTTGAGACTACCACATTCAGTGCCTGGGAATTTGGGAGTGGGGGATTTCATAGTGAGGTAGAAGTTTAGACACAACAATATTCTTCTCAGAGAGTCAAGGAAATGTTGCCCAGCTTCTGGAGAAAAGTGATTAAAGGATTGTTTCCAGTTGGGATGAAGATTTGATTGGGCCATGTGATGGACTGATGGATGTAGGGAATGGATCTTGGATTTCTCTTTTGGGAAGGGGAAACCTGGAACTCTCAGATTCGGGTTTTCCCAGATGTGCCAATATGACAACTCTAATAAAATGGAACTTTGAGGAACTGCTTGTCTCGGAGTTTATTGGTTTGAAGTTGGTTAGTTGGAACACTGACACCAGACCCTGGTCTCCAAACTGTTGGTCCAAATAATACCCCTGGTTTTGTCTAATTGCTCCCCATCTATTCCTGGTTTAAATTCCTGCTAGTCCTTTCCAGCTCTAGGAAACAGTGCTCATCTCCGTTATCAAGCCAAAGAGCCAGTGCTGTCCGGAGATGTCTCCATGGTCATGTGGCTGGCATGACTAAATGCCGAAGGTGCACAGAACACTGTTACCTTCCCACCAAAGTGGTCCCTATTTTTCTAGTTGCATTTTTTACATGTTTTCAAACTGCTAGGTTGGCAGAAGCTGGGAGAAGTAACGGGAGCTCACTCCATTATGTGATGCTCGGGATTCGGACAGATGAACTGATGACCTTTCTGATTGACAAGCTCAGTGTCTCAGTGTCCACTGAGCTACTGTGTCCCTTACATTCCTGGTTAAGATAGTAGTAAACCTGATGTTTTCAGCTACCGGTGTCAGCATGATTTATTTGCTGCTCTTTAAGGATTGAGCCCATGATTTTGATTGCTGAGTGAGATATTTGTTACGTGAATTGGGCCTCATTTTATGACCTTTCTTGCCATGACTGTTAAGCGAATCTGGCTTCCCCATTGACTCTGCATGTCAGAAAGTCACCAAAGTTGATCACATGACCCTAGAATACTGCGACCATCATAAACAGGAGTCAGTTTCCAAGGGTTTGAATTTTGACCACCTGACTATGGTTGTGTGAAAAACAGTGATAAATCATTTTTTTTTCATCCCCGTAATAACTTCAAAAGGTTACTAAACAAACTGTTGTAAATCAAGGTGCATTGCAGAAGTGGTATTCAGCCGGTTCTAACCGGTTCTGGAGAATTAGTAGTGGAAATTTTGAGTAGTTTGGAGAACTGGCAAATCCCAGCTCTGACTGGCCCCACCCCATCTATTCTCTGCCTCCCAAGTCCCAGCTGATTGGCTGGGTCTTCTTTTGTTGCCCTGCACAGGAGCTGAAAAGCAGGTTAGTGGGTGGAGAGGGAATGGGATTTTGCAGTATCGTTCCCCTGTCATTCCCACCAAGCCACACCCACCAAGTCACACCATGCCCACCAAGCCATGCCCACAGAACCAATAGTAAAAAAAAAAAAATGAATCCCACCACTTGTGCGTTGGGATAGTTTTATGAGTTTTGAAGGGGCTAAGTAATACGAGCAGAAACAGGGGGTTAACATAGTATGGTAAGATATGGGAGGGGTCAAATAAAACCCCAACAAGCTCATGTTATCCCTTTGTTATTTTATTATATTTTTGTATGGTATCCAAAAGACTTAAAGAGGCCTGCCACTTTGCTAGTTAATGCTCCATCTGTTCAAGCATGAAAAGAAGTCACTGCATGAAATGAAAGGCGATAAATTTATTGGATGCTGAAGGCATGATTGCTCTTCCTTCTCCAATAAGAGTCACACTATTTAAGATGTCCTAAAGGTATGCATGAATCTTTCCTCTTCCATCTGTTATTTTCCCACACAGTGTTCATATAGAACTGAACTGCATCAGAAATAAGAACAACTTTCCATCTGTCCCAAGTTTGCATGCCACCCGCCCCCTTAATATTTGCTGCATACATTTAAAAAAAAAATCCAAATCAATTAATCTGGGCTCAAATATGCAACAATACAGACACAATTGAAAGTCAAGGAGAAAGATTTCTGAAACAGATTAGCCTATAATAACAACCTAAGTCCATGATGACAAACGTATGGCACGTGAGCCGCAGGCAAACTTACCTCCCTGTTTATGTGCCCACCTCAGAGTTGATTTTCAGCTGGTTTAATTACTTTTTTGGCCTCCCAGAGGCTTGAAAAAAGCCTCTGCAGGCTTTGCAGGATGAATAATAGGCCCATTTTGTCACTTCCTGTAAATACCAGAAGTATTTACATGTGCAGGGGGCGTAGGAGGGGCGCAAGCATTGCCTTCTGGATTCTGGCATGTGAATGAGCAAGTGCAAGTGCAGGCACAATTTTTGGCACAGCAGCCCAAAAAGGTTAGCCACTATTGACCTAGATAAAAAGTAACCAAGGTTAGGGATTAGAATCTGACCGCATGCCAAGCCTTGGTTTGAGTTGAGTAGGGATCTTGCTTGAATACCAGCAGTTGTATCTATTGTATCACTTGCTTTCTCATCTGCAGCTAATAAACTTTTTATTATTTTTGTCATGTGCATCAGGGATACCATGACTAAAGACAATATGCACATCTTAGCATCACACCTAATTTTCTCCCAAAAAGAACATTCAGTTTCCTGCTCTTCTTCAGTACTGGGATTATTTGGAAAGTTAAAAAGTCCCTGGTTTTCCAAATATCACTATTGTTTTATTTTCTAACACTAACGAAATTCAGGAGCTATAAATTGAGAAACTGATACAGTAATTAGCTGTGACATTGTTAAACACACAATGTTTAACCATTGAGCACAAAAAATAAAGTTTTGTGCTGAAATTGTTCTACATTTCTGTCCCAGCAACAGAAAAGCTGTTGAGGTAATTCCCTGTTCAGAGAACAAGCGCATACAGGGAGAGGTATTTGAGAGTAGTGTTTGAATAATACACACACAGCACACAGATACACTGTACAGTAAACGTAGGTTTTTACTTCCAGAAACTTTTAAGAAAAGTTCAAACACAGCCCAAAGTCATTCACAGTTAAATCAGTCAGTTTTCAGTCCAGGGATAATCCAATAACAAAGTCCAGTGTCAAAAACAGTTCAGTATCAGACTTACATCAAATCCATAAATATCAATCAATTAGAAGGAACGACAAAACTCTCCAACAGAAGGAAAAAGACTCACTGAAACACACTCTCTTCTTAGACTAAGACTAAAACAACCCAGGTTTCTGGCTCCATCTTATGGCCATTTGAGAAACCACACCCAATTACAGTTTTGCATTTTCTTCAAGAGACAGTATTAAAATGTCTATCCTAGTTTATATATTGTCCAACCCAAATAGCTGTTAGGTAACTTACATTCTGAACAAAAGCAATCCATGTTAACCTCCCAAGGGATATAATTTGGCCAGCAATACATTTAAAATGCAACACTCTATTTAAGGTCTTGTCAGCAAGGTAACCTTAAATTTGGATGTAAATCTGAAGCAACACAGAGGCCTAATTGCATCCTATCTATAGGAGCGAGTGTTCCAATTATAAATTTAATCATAGAATGCAAACTTCCAAATGAAATGGATAGAGTATCCCATGTGTAGCTGATTCCATCTTAAACTCCTTGTGCCAAGCATCTAGCTGTCACTTGATGATTTTTTGAAAATTAAGCAGGGGTGAACTTGATTAATACTTAGAGAGAAAGCCAGCAAAAGGGACAGAAATATAGAACAATTTCAGCACAAAACTTTGTTTTTTGTGATCAAATGGTTAAACATTGTGTGCTTAACAATGTCGCAGCTAATTACTGTATCAGAGTTTCTCAATTTACAGTTTTGTTTGAGCAAAGCGTGAACACATATCCAGGCCTCAAACTTGGAGCCAAACCAAAACCCAGAACATCACATCACAACCACCCGCTCAGGATATCACATCACAGAACTCAGGAGGTTACACCACAAAACCTCAGGATGTTGTATCACAGCCAACAACCCAGGAGATTACAGCACAAGACCCAGGATGTCACAACAACAGAACTCAGAAGGTCATCACACAGCCCATGACCCAGATTATTACAACACAGGAGGCTGATAGACACACACCCAGCACCTCTGCCACACAGGTTCTTATGAAAAAGCCAACCAATCTGCAATCTGTCTACCATCCCTGTCCTAGTCTCCATTTATTCATACCTATTTCCTGTATTCATACTCATATTTATTCTTATACCTATTATATCTTGTGATTGACAAATCAAATAAATAAATAAAATAAAATAAATCAGAAATAGGGAGATGATAAGCCTCCTGGGAAAGCCAAGGGAAATCATCAAAACTATTAAAAAGCAAAAGTTAGAATATTTCGGACATGGGATGTGACATCAGGAAAAATACAGCATACTTCACTTAATCCTCCAGGGAAAGATTGAACGCAAATGAGGCCCAGGCAGAAGAAGAACATTGTGGCTTCCAAATCTAAAAGTCTGGTTTGGACAAAACTCAGAAGAACTTTTTCATGCATCTGTTGATAAAAATAGGATCACCAACATGATCACTGACGCCTGTATTGATATGGCACACGAAGAAGATGACGACTTACAAACCCTGTCCTTACTGATGTGAAGCTGAACTTGACTTAGGGGCATCTTTACCTTTTTTTTATGTCCATGGAGATTCTAAATCATCCAGGTCATGTTTGTCCCAAAGATGCTTTTTTCAGGAGGCAACTGGACTGTCTTGTTTTTCTTCAAAGACATTTCGCTTCTCATCCAAGACGTTTCTCAGTTCACAAATTGAAGAAGTTTCTTGGATGAGAAGTAAAACAAACAAACAAACAAAAACCTAAGAAAGTCATTTTACCGAATATGTCCTGCACTGTATGAGTATAAGACGATGTCAGCTCTTTCTGTTACCTCAGATCAGTTTTTTAAAAAGGGTATTGTTGGGAGAGCTGCTAAGCTTGTCACATATCATACAACATGTCCCAAAAGATTTTACCCTGCAGGTATTCTATGATAGGTGACTGACAGCTTCCCATCAAACGAATCAGTGATGGCAGTACCTTAAAAGGCAGGAAATATGAGCATTACATAGTACTCATTACAAGCAACAGCAACAGCCTATATACTGATTTGCTAGGGATATACTCCATGAAAATCGAGTGTGAAGGGAAACATTGCCTTTGTCTTTATTTTGACTACGAGGAGATTCTGGATGTTGGTGCATGGGGCAAGGAGACCACATTCATAATTATGCATTTGCATTCTCCTAAATGCAGTAAGTTCCACTTCAGTCGCTCTTTTCCATAAAATAATCTCTCCCTTTTTGTCTCACCCAAATTGCTTCGACGAGTGAGCATTTAATACCACTGCCCAAAGAATTTTGAATCAACAAGGGTGCTCTTAAATCATCTTGGGGAGCAACTAAATCTTCTTGAGCTCTTATAAGATTCAAAAGACTGAGTTGCCCTTCCCTTGAAAAACTTTTTTTAAGATAAGATAACCTTTATTGTCATTTTTTTTTACAGTGAACACGCTGGTCGGCATTAAAAATAAAAATAAAAAATAAACTAAAAAACTCTCTCAAAAGAAAGTATATATCTTCGCATACCCATACATAACACACATACAGTATACACACACACACACACACACACACACACACAAATACACACATACACTTATGCCCATATATCTCTCTCTGTCTCTGTCTCTATGTCTCTGTCTGTATCTCCATCTATATACACACATAAAGGTAAAGGTTCCCCTCAGACATATGTGCTAGTTGTTTCCTGCTCTCGGGAGTGGTGTTCATCTGTTACAAAGCCAAAGAGTCAGTGCTGTCTGAAGATGTCTCTGTGGTCAAGGGGGAGCATGACTAAATGCAGAAAGTGCACAGAATGCTGTTACCTTCCCACCAAAGGGGTCCCTAATTTTCTACTTGCATTTTTACATGGCTTTCAAACTGCTAGGTTGGCAGAAGCTGGGACAAGTAATAAGAGCTCACTCCATTATGCGGTGCTAGGGATTCGAACTGCTGAACTACCAACCTTTCTGATCAACAAGCTCAACATCTTAGCCACTGAATCACCATGTCCCTTCATGGATAGATAGATAGATAGATAGATAGATAGATAGATAGATAGATAGATAGATAGATAGATAGATAGATAGATGATAGATACATTAGATGGCCTGGTCCTTTGAATAGCCAGAAAGAGGAACGTAAGAGTTCACGAATACTGCATGCGTATATGGGGAACAAACTGTGATCAAATCTGGATGTTCAGCATCGAACCTCTTCCCAGAAGGTAACAAGAAATAGGATCGTATGTTTTACAGGTGCATTTTTCCCCGACAAGAATAACAGGAAATGTTCAGAGGAAATCTGAAAAATGTTGGAAATGTCATCAAGTATCCTGGGCTCATATTACCATATGTGGTGGACTTGTTGCGGACGCTAAAAAGAATACTGGATTTAAATCACACATGGTTGGAAAAAATGACCAAAAAAACATATTACCAGAGATTATTTTTTATTACCTGAGAAGTATTAGTCAAAGACTTGAATTAACCTTGATTGTAAACGTAATTAACAAGCTGGTTAGGGATGTATTGCTACTAAAACAGGAAAAATGAGAAAACACGCAATCACAGGAGGAAATCATAAGAAATATGTGGAATGTGCTGAAATGAGTAGGATTGACATTATTGAAATCAGAGACAGATGACAAACAATTTTATTAAAATTTGGGATCTATTTATGAATGGTAGACAATAAAACTATAGCCAATGAAATATGGTACTGTTTTTTAGAGAATAATGAATATATTAAAGATGTATTCTTTTCTATTATTCTTACAAAATGATTCTATGCATACCGATTTGGGGTGGAAATAGAACTTCATAAAACAATTAAGTAAAAATATGATTATTTTTTGTAACATGATGATATAAAGTTATAGTTCAAATGAGCGAATTAATAATATATTAAGTGTATTTAATATTTGATTGAAAATACAGATATTACAATGTATATGTAATTGAAAGACTACGAAATAGAATCGACAAAACCAATTTGTTAAACCAACCAGCACACGTACTGGTTAGTGATATTATGAAGATGACTTGATGTTTTTATGTTTTTTTTGTTTATGTTTGTTTAAAAACCAATAATTTTTTTTAAAAAAGACAGATTCGTGAAACAGTGATATGTACCAGTCCCAGACAATTGTACGGACTCTGCTCAAGCATCACTTCTATGCTATGTCTTGGATAGAAGGAAGTGAACTGCCAATAATTTTTCTGCTCACCACTCTTTGCACCGCCTTCCTGTCTGAAGCACTAAGTAATGTTTCCAAACTAGACTGTAATGCAGTAAGACAGGATGCTCTGGACCTTCCCTCAATAGAAAGTGGTGAGGACAGGGGGAGGAAGATGTGTTTTCACATGCAACTTGCAGAAAATGCAGGTCCTTCTATGCCTACTTCACTAGTGTCTCACTCTTGAGTGATCAAGTTAGCCTACTCATTAACTGAACACTCAGAAACTTTTGAAAACTTTTGATAAGGTCAATCAATGGTAAACAGGTATCAAGTTGCCAATCTGCACAGTCTATTGAAAGGTGTTATATGGGGCATTATCTCCCTCTTTTAGAGAGCATTTTTTAATCTGGATTTATCTCAGTGGAAGCAGCATTCCAGATAAGGAGTTTAATATGGTTATCAAAATGCTGCAAATGTAATTCAGCGTCATTAATGGCAAAACAATATGAGAGATGAAGGATCCAAGAGGGACATACGATTAAAAAAAAAAGATGTTGGCACAAAATTCTTATTCCAATCAATCTTTGCAAATACCTTACATCGTTCCATGGACAGCATTACCATGTAACCTTCATTTTTTTTCACAGACACCAAAGTACCTGGGGCTTAACAAGATTTATGGTTTCCCCACTAATAGTTCCTGCTCCTTCTGAGAATTCCATTCATATTAAAACTATTATATTTTCAGAAGCTTAATCCATAACATGTACAAGCCCCACACAGCTCAGATCAGAATTACGGTGGAATGAGTCAATAGATCATGCTTTCTATGCAGAGAAAAAGGGAAGTGAAATGTTTCCTTCACTTCACATCATTCCCACTGTCAAAGCCTGATAGCGGTGTCAGAATTATTGATGGACAGCTCTGGAATTAGCGGCATTGACAATGGGATAGAATCAAGATCACGTGAAGTGATAGTACCGCTTTATCATGCCTTGGTAAGGCCAGACTTGGAATACTGCATCTAGTTTTGGTCACCACAATATATAAAAAAATGTTGAGACTCTAGAAATAATACAGAGAAGAGCAACGAAGATGATTAGGGACTGGAGGTTAAAACATATGGAGAACAGTTGCAGGAAATGGGTATATCTAATCTGGTAAAAAGAAGGACTATGGGTAACATTATAGCATTGTCCCAATCTTTCAGGGGCTGCCAAAAAGAAGAGGGAGTCAATCTATTCTCCAAAGCGCCTGAAGTCAGGACAAGAAGCAATGGGTGGAAACCAGTTAAGGAAAGAACCAACTAAAACTGAGGAGGAACTTCCAGACAGAACAATGAATTAGTGGAACAACTTGCCTCCAAAGATTGGGGATGCTCCAACACTGGGGTTTTTTAATAGAATGGAATGGAATAGAATAGAATAGAATAGAATAGAATAGAATAGAATAGAATAGAATAGAATAGAATAGAATAGAATAGAATAGAATAGAACAGAACAGAACAGAACAGAACAGAACAGAATAGAACAGAACAGAACAGAACAGAATTCTTTATTGGTCAAGTGTGATTGGACACACAAGGAATTTGTCTTCGTGCAAATGCTCTCAGTGTACATAAAAGAAAAGATTCATTCATCAAGAGTCAAGAACCATAAGGTACAACACTTAATTATAGTCAGATGGTATAATGGTTTTTAAGAAACCACTGGAAAACCGTTTGTCTGAAATGGTATAAGATTTCCTGCTTGAGCGGGAGGTTGGACTAGAAAACCTCCATGGTCTCTTATTCTGCCATGCTCAAAATCCCTTCACTGGGCTGGCTGAACACAAGGTGGGGGCATTGCTGATGAAACGTGTCCTAATTCATGCTCAAGATGAGTTCTCTCTATGTACTGAGCATTCCCAGATGCTTGAATGAATGCTTCAAAGATAAGGAGTGCGAGAATAAGATGTTCAACCACATGCCAAGTACCAGGATTAGGCTGGGACAATAGATAGTGATATCTTGTTTTTTGCTAACTCAGTGGTCTTCCTGTTCTATTAAGGGACTGAGAGTTTTCTCTGGCATCTGCATATTGCCGCAAACTCACTTGATCAGAGATGGCCATTGAGATAAAGTAACATTTAGAGTAATATGAAGCCTCTACTCATCTATGAATGACATGACTCCTTGGCTCTCTATCTCTATAGCCTCTCTACATCCTGCTTTGAGGGTAGAGTAATAACCAGCTTCATCTTAATTCTGATTTTCTTTCTTGAGAATGTAATACACTTTCTCTCATCATATTAAAGTTCAGAATCATCTATAGGTGTTGATGTGAATCCAAAGAAAAACTGGCCTCTGAAATTAATGTAGGCCTTCTCATGAATGAGGGCATTCCCAGAGAAACCTCAAATGTCTACACAAGGCTGGGCAGCTTCTGGAGATATCATCAAGTCTCCAAAAATGAAACTTCTGGTTTAAACACTACATCCCACAAATCAGTGGTGGGTTTCACATTTTTTTCACCATCTGTTTCTGTGGGCGTGGCTTGGTGGGCGTACTTTGAACATGCTTGCCAAACATGTGCTTTGCACACGTGCAGAGGGTTTGCTACTAACCTTTTCCTGTTCTCCCTGTGTCTTCAACAGCTGACATGCAGCAATCCACTTTGACGCGCGAAGCAGCTGAGCTTCAAAACCAGTAAATAATGGTCAGCATAGACAGGTGAGCAGGCCCAGCAGCTGATCTTTGGAGTGAACCAGTTTGCTCACAGATGATCTTCGAGGGCAACCGGATCGGTTGAGCCAGGCCGAACCAGTAGAATACCACCACTGCCACAAATGCTCTTTGTTTCACTGGCAGGTATATGCTGGCCAGGGAAAATAAAAGTTTTAAAGTAGCTTTCAGCTCTTCCCAAGTCCTGTGAGCAACCTTCAAGTGATTCTTGGAACTTACAAAGACAGCTCTGAACCTTGTTTGTGTTAAATCTAAAATTGAAGTAAGAATCAGGCTGTGTTATTCACCGTGGCAGTATTTTATCCCTCCACATGTGTCTCCTTTGAGCTTTCATGCCTGCATTAGCACATTTTAATGATGATATCTAAGAAGTTAAGAAAAACCTCTCTCCCAAAGTTCTCACTCCTCAACTTAATGTATTTTTAGCAGATTACTGCAAGGAAGAAATTTCAAAGCTCTCCTTGAGATGCAAACACAAATATTTGGGGATCTTGATTTAGATTTAGGTTTAGGCATTTGGGGGTCACCAAATATTAGTGGTGCCTGATGATTGCCAGCAAATCATACTTTATGTTGGAACTGCAGAAAGTCCTCAACTTATGACCACACGAGTAGACTGCTCATTTAAGGGTCATTCAGTTCTTTTCTGAATGGAGAATATGTCTTCCTTCATCCCTTTAGATCACCAGTGTTTGGGCAAAGCTGGTTGTCTGACTCATGGCCACTCAGGACAAGAGCCGATGATTTCATGTGAATCACAACTGTATCACATTCATGATACAGATTCTGTAATGTGCCTCACTTGTACATTGAGGTCATTAAGGCATGCCCATGGGGCAAAGTAAAAACAAGTCTCTGGAGCTACTAAACAATCTTAACCTCAAATAGATATGACAATAAATAATTTCATCTGAAACTCCTAGCCAAAGGTGGGCGACAGAGAAATCTCTGGCAGGATGGTAGCTTATGGAGAAGGGATTCAACCTTTTCCTTCTAACCACCATCTTGCTAAAAAAAAATCCCTTCCCAAGCTGCTGTTGATCTCATAGAAGAAGCTTTTGACAACAGCCAAATGGGTGCCTGCTAAATGAGAACACCATGATACAAAGTTGTTTACAAAATAAAAGTGCATATCAAGAAGCATTGGACTGATCCAGCCTAGAACTAAGGAGAAATTTCCCAACAGTGAAAACAATTAATCAGTGGAACAGCTTGCCTCCAGAAATGCTAGTTGTTTTATCACTGAAGGCTTTTAAGAAGAGATTGGGCAAACATTGGTCCAGAATAGTATATCGGGTCTCTTGCTCAAGCAGGGAATAGGCTCAGGGTGGGATTCTACCAGTTCTACCAATAGCTCCGAGGATCATCTGTGAGGTTAGCTCCAAAGATCAGCTGCTGGGCCCACCCGACCGCTTACGACAGCTCTAATTTAACCTTTATTTCCTGGTTTTCAAGATCAGCTGCTTTGTGTGGCACACTTCAGCTGATGTGTGGATTGCCACACATCAGCTGTTTAACACAGAGGGAGATTGCAGGATTTCAGAAGGTCATAGCAAACCCTCTACATGCAGCGAAGTGCACAAAGCATGCACTCATCAAACTGGTTGTTACACTGGTTGAATCACACCCCTGGGTAGACAAGAGGACTTCCAAGAATACTGACAATTCATCCCCACTTCACGAGGATTGCCAAACCCATGACGGACCTCTTAAAGACAGGAAGTCCAATTCTGTAATTCTGTATCAGCTTGAAATTTTCATACACAAAGAAACACTAGTACAAACAGTGTGATTTTTCTTTCCAGAAAAGACACTTCAAATCAAGGCTGTTCTGAATGCCATAAATAAATATTTGTGCTGCTCTTCTTCCTTTAATCCAGGGGTCTTCAAACTTGACAGCTTTAAGACTTGTGGACTTCAACTTCCAGAATTCCTCCTCCAGTCATGATAGCTCAGGAATTCTGGGAGTTCAAGTCCACAAGTCTTAAACTTGTCATGTTTGAAGACCCTTGTTTTAATAAACCATGCTTTTAAATATCTAGATTTNGGGAGAGAGAGAGAGAGAGAGAGAGAGAGAGAGAGAGAGAGAGAGACTCTCTTGAGTATTTTCCTTATCCTTCATAAATTCTGCCCAAATATTCTTTAGTGGTTTAAAAATAAAAACACAATGAGACACTACTATGGTGGGTTGATTGGAAACCATTCTGCATCTCCACAAAATTCCTGAGAACAAAACAGCTCGAAAGCTAGCTATAATTCACTGAAATCAATTTCTTTCTTTGTTTTCACTGCAAAATTGTTATTTCAATAGGAAAGGTTTAGTTTTCTGTAAGAGAGGGGAGTTTTTTGAAACAACCAAATTATGCTATCCCCCCCCCCCAGTGTCAAAGAATATCTTACACAATCTTCTCTCTCTTGAACCATGGAGGTTATGTACAGCTGGATGCCACTTAAGAAAACTCATTTCCAGTCCAGCACTGTATTCAACCAAGAATGCATGCAAACAACAGATTTCACCACCGCAAAATGGGAAAACGACGTCCCTATCGGACCAACCTAAGCTACAAAAACCCAATTCAATATACCTTGAAAATTTCTGTATAGATTTTGTAGTGATTGTTGGAAGATTGACAGTTCTATGTAACTCAGAGTAAAATGCCCCACACCATGCAAAGCAAGCTGAATTGACCATGATGTATTCCCTTTCCCATTTTATTTGATTCCATTTTATTTATTGATTTGTTTGTTTATCAAATGTGTGTCCTGCTGAGAATTAATTTAATTCTCTTTTTTTTAATGCTTACTCAGATCATGGCAAACATCTGCTGAGTTTATAATTTACTAGCTCTATACCTGTGCTTTGCCATGAAGCTATGTGATCAGCCTTAGTTTTTTGGAAGGAAAATAAGGGGGGGGGGATTGTGCCCCTGCTTACCAGCATCCATTGATATTCATCTGGCTTGTATCCTGTCAATGAGTGAGAGAGTTGAGGACTGTTTGGAAAGTGAAATAGTATTTGCTGGGTGAGCAAGGAGACAGCAAGGAGCCTAGGTGTGGCTTAGCTCAACTGTTCTGTACTGCTGTGAAACTAAAATTGAAACTGAAACTCCTCTCCTCTGCTTGTGTTTTGCATTTGGAGCAGATGGGGAGGGGGAGTAGAACTCCTTAGCATCAAAGCATGTTAATAATAATATATGAAATACTAATGCTCTGATGCTCATTTTGAAAAATCATTTCTTAGTGAGCACCAAGAGAAGTGAGAAGCCAAGAGGAACATACATGCCAAATTTTAAGTTTGTAGGGTGGTTGTGGAGATTTTGTGATGATGCATGAGTGGAATTTCACTTTTACACATATAGATTTGTATCCTGCTTATATTATTTTTACAAATAACTCAAAGCAGCCAGTACCAATGTACTTTTCTGCTCTTATGATCCCCACAACAACAACCCTTTAAGGTAGGCTGTAATGAGAACAAGCAGTCCAAAGTTATCCAGCTGGCTTTCACAGCTCAGTTAGGATTTGAACTCGTAGCCTCCCGCTTTCTCGTCTGAGGCCTTAACCTCCAAACCAAACTGGCTCTAACAATGCAAGCAAAAACTTTAGTTCCTAATCCCACTATATAGCAAAACCAATAAATCTCAAGTGATATGTTAGGAAAACAGGGCAATATTTACACAATTATGTTTTAATATCCAAGGATTTTTAGATATCAAAATGTAGTGCAAATTTGGCAGTTTTCCATTCTGTGTTTGTATTCATAGTTCATGCAACAACAAAAAAAGCAATTTGTCTTTTGGCTTGGTGGGTGGCCAGAGTCCAGTTTCTGTGGTTTCTGGTTTATCTTGTAGGAAATTATTCAACCACCTATAATTAAGCAAACTGGATTGCATCTGTGGCCCTGGATTAGAAACTGGGAGAGCAGGAGTTCTAATCCAGCCTTAAACACAAAGGTTAGCTACATCATTTTCTCTTAGCTCTAGAAAGAGGATAATTACAAACCAGTTCCAAAAATCACTGTCAAGAAAATGACAGGGATTTGGCCATATCATTACCAGGAATCAGGATGGACTTGAAGACCAGCAGAAAAAAAATGAAAAAAAAAAAGAAGTAGTTCTCAGAAAAGGAGTTATTGGCAAACCGCTTCTGGAAAGCATTCCAAAGAAAATCTCCAAAAATTGTCCAGACAGTCGGCAAGAGTCAAAAATGGGCCTTGACACAATTCAGAGGGGGAGAGAGAGAGAGAGAGAGAGGGAGGGAGAGGGAGAGGAAGGGAGAGGGAGAGAGAGAGAGAGATATGTGGTGAGAATGCAGTACTGCAGGCTAACTCATTGCTTACTCCAGGAGTTTGATCCTGACCGGCTCCAGGTTGACTCAGCCTTCCATCCTTCTGAGGTGGGTAAAATTAGGACCCAGATTATTGAGGGCAATATGCTGACTCTGTAAACTGCTTAGAGAGGGCTGTAAAGCACTATAAAGTGGAATACAAGTCTAAGTGCTAAGTGATATATACATCTAATCAAACCAGAAAACATTTTTGAAGTTTCACTTTAATCATATTCTCCTTTCTGGTGAAGGCTATCCAATTTCACAGTGATAAATGCATGTTGTCATAATCCCTCATTCTCTCTCCATCCCAGTGCCCTCACAGCACTGACTCTTGTAGAACAGGACTGCAATCACAAAGTTCAAAATTAATAGCTGTGAAATCTCAAGCATTCATAAGCATGTGTTTTTATCGCTTCTGTGCAGCATAGACTGGATGCTCTTGTTATTTATTATTTGTGACAGTCAACTCTTCCCACATTGTTTGCACTGGGCGGGAAAAGCATTGTTCATATGTAGCCAGGAGGATGCAGATTCTTTACTTTATTGAGACTGGAATATCTTTCTTCAGCAGATGTGTGGATTTCAACTCAAGAATCCCACATATGTCATGAATTCTCAGAAGTGAAAACAACAGACCCGGAGGATGTCCAGATTAGACAAGAATGGACTGGGGACTCCTATAACAGCCCATTTTTCCCTATCTTGGATTTCCTCCAAATCATTTGCTTTCACTTCTGAGAACTGACCAGCACTGATATAACAGAATAACAGAGTTGGAAGGGACCTTGGAAGTCTTCTAGTCTAACTCCCTGCTGATCAGAGGTGGGATTCAACAGGTTCTAACCAGTTCTGGGGAACCGGTAGCAGAAATTTTGAGTAGTTTGAAGAACCGGGAAATACTCATCTCTAATGACCTAAGTGCTAGAGCCCACTGTAACTACATAGCCAAAAAGGCATTAAGAGTTGTTAACCTAATCCTACGTAGTTTTTCTCGCTGTAATATTACACCTTAAACTAATTCGAGCATATAAAACATTTGCTCGACCAACCTCGAATACAACTCATCAAGTCTTGGACCCACATTATGTAATCGATATTAACACAGTTGAGGAAGTCCAGAAAATATCAACCAAGAACGAGTTTCCACTGCTCTATCCATTGTAGAATAACCCTTATGCCACCAACCTGAAATTCTAGACCTAGAAAACCTTGAATTTTGGTCATCTTTGGCTGAATCTAAGTATGGTATATAAAACATACATTGCAATAACTTACCTGTCAATGAATATTCAGCTACAACCATAACAAGAGCACACAATTAGATACAAACCTCAAGGTTACCGCACAAATCTTGATTGCAGGAATAACGACTTCAGCAACAGAGTGGTCAACGTCTGAATACTCTACTTGACTCTGTGGATTCTTCCCCAAACCCCAATAACACTTTAAACCTAGACTGTCTACTAATGACCTAATCCCTTTCCTAAGAGGTCTGGCAGGGGGCGTCATAAGCCACCAATATGCCTACCATCCTTGTCCCTATTGTTTCTTTTATTTTTCTTATATGTACCCATTTCATGTATTCATAACTATGTATATATTTATACCTATTATTTTGTAAGCGATTGACAAATCAAATAAATAAATAAATAAAATAAACACCATCTCTGACTGGAGATTTTACAGTGTCCTTCCCCTGCCACAGCCACCAAGCCACGTCCACAGAACCAGTGGTAAAGAAATAATAATAATCCCACTACTGCTGCTGCTATTACCTGATGGGTAATGAAACATGCAAGAAACCAACCAAGTTCAGAGACCAACAAGAGCCTCTCATTTCAAGCCTGAGCTACAACTATTTTTTCCCCATTGTTACACCTATATTAGTTGCATTTGTTGGCTGATATGGATTGGCTGAAAAAAGACATAGGAGATTTGTTCATCAGAAAAACAATCAGCAGACGGGCTAAAGAGGTAAAATGAAAATACAATCAGCAAAACTAAGAAATAGTGAAATAGGAGGCTTGGAAAAACCAGAAGAAAATGTAAGTTAGAAAAGAGAATTTCTGAAAAAGAAAAAATTATCAAGCTATACCATATATGACTGCAAAAGTCTAGATGACCGCTAGATGGCAGCAAAATGCATTTTTTTCTATAGCTCTTTCCTGTCTTCTAGTGGTTGCTCCAATTTCTGCAACTCAGATAGAGTAGTTCTCACTCAATCTTTACAGGTGAATTTGTAATAACTTGTGAAATTATTGTGCAGACACAGAGCCCCCCAGCTATGTTGTGACTAAAACTAACAGAATCCTCAACCAGCATGATTAATGATTGCATTTTCTGGTAATTCTGTGATCATTAATGCCAAAACTTGGAAAAGTGGTTCAAATCATCATCTTCTTCTTTTAATGACCCCATAATCCCTTGTGGGATGGAATCTGGGCAACTGAATGGAGCTCAGGGTTTACTTGACAGATGCCCTTCCTGTCACCAAAGCGGAAAGGTTTTTTTGAGCAGATATAGTCTCATTGTGCCCAAAGGGAGAAACATCTGTCTCTACCTAAGATCGAATTCACAGCCTCCTGATCGTGAGGAGAGAGCTCCAGGGAATATACTGGAAAATATTTAGACTGGGTCATAACCCTGATAATGCAGCCAAGATGGAACTCTAAAGAGGTACTGCTCTCCTATTACACTTCTCCATTAATTCTTGCCTGCCACAGTCCTTTCTTGTCAAAAACCCCAAGGCCAAACACATTGCAATACGTAGTTGGTTAAACCAGATCCTTTGGGGAATGATTCTAATTAGAGGAACGTCAATTGTAGTCCCCAAACAACACTGGTGGCTGACTTTACTACTGGAAATACTGTATACAAAACCTTCCTTTCTGAAAAGTCTTTTAAGAGCTTGCTTTACAATCCACGAACGAGGAAGAGAATTTATGTCTCTGCCTCAAAGGCCTTGCTATCTAATTTAAAAGAAAACACAGTAATAAACTGTAGCAAAAACCAAAAACAAGAGAAAACAATAAAAAGGGAATAACTGTTATTTATACACATATCGTTCCTAAGAGCATTGGCGTAAACAGTTTGTTGGTTATGTTTATTTTTAATTATTGGTTACCATTTATTTATCACTCAGAGTGATCTCCTCTGAAGTTTCCCTTTAAAATTGTAATTACCTATTAGCATTTTGTTTTCCATAGCTTTGATATCTATAGACCAGAGCTGTAAACACCCATAAACACATTGACACATAGATATGCTGTATATCTGACACAGGCCTTGTATGAATAGGAGAGTAGAGGAGAGGAGAGGAGAGGAGAGGAGAGGAGTTCTCTTCTCTTCTCTTCTCTTCTCTTCTCTTCTCTTCTCTTCTGAAGAGAAGAGAAGAGAAGAGAAGAGAAACCTTTGTTGTCATTTTTTTTCCTGTGAACACACTGAACACATTAAAAAATGAAATTCTGATGCCCGCTATCAAAAGAAAATAAGCCAAAATATTGAAAGTCCATCTGAGCTAACAGCATTATCCAGGCGGAATGCTTTAACCAAGTTTCAATTGCAATGATGACATAGCAGTTACTCACCTGCTGGTTTGTTATTATCTCTAGCTTCATGTAAACCATTTTCAGCTCTAAGCAGCACTTTACCAAATAGAGAATAGTAACACTCTATATGGGTTGGCCTTTAGCCTAGTGGTTAACCCTCCACATGCTTAAATCTGGCCCACGGGACCAGCATGGAAATATAGCAAACACAGGACAATCACCACCGGAGTCAAATATTTGTGCAAACCAGATCCGGGTTAAAGAGAAAAGACATTTGTTGCTAAAAAAAAAAAAAAAACCTATCGAGAGATTAATACCAAAAAGGACAGCATTTCATTAGCTGTATCTTTGCCTCTGTATCCTAGAATGGAATACAAAGCTATTTTTCAACCTTTGTAGCCTCTTAACTGTTCTACTTTTAAGCCTGACACTCTTCACTGCTTCCCTTCTGAATCTTCACACACATACATTTTGATAAACCAATAACCTAAATTTATCAAAACTTGGTTCAACAGGCTTCAGATACAAGAGTCAAATCTTTCATCCAGAAATTACCAGAATGATAGGGAATGCCCACTGCATCAACATGGTTTGGATGCTTATCATAAATTTAATTGCCACAATTATGTAATTATGCAAAAAAAATCAATTTGCAGAAATTTACACCATTTTTAATTAGGGAAATGGCTTTGATTCCAATAACATACATTTGAATTTAATGGACATTCCACTTAAACAGAATGCTTACCTGAAAGTCCATTAAATCAAGGCCTTACAGTAAGTATAATAACTTTTAAGGCTTTTAAATTGATTCAAAAGGTTAAAAAAAACCTGAGCTTTTTTTTATCCAAGAGAAACAAAATTAGGTATTTCCTATAGGCATTTCATCACTGGCATTTGTTTTACATATGGGAAATGGATACTGATAACATGTAGCAATGGAAAAAAAATAGGGCTGCCATTTTGAAAGCAAACATTCTTTCTAATCCTACTTCATCCAATCTTTTAAATCATTAGAATCTTTACAGTTTGAATTGATGTTGAATACATGTTTTGAAGGTGATCGCATCATATTTACACCCATTTTCCTGATTTTTAAAAATATATATATCAGAACTATAAAACTATAAGCTGACAGACATCCTTCAGAATGTAGAATGTACAGAAGGAAATAAAATGGTATGCTCAGGAATGTAGTTCCCAGTCATGAATCTGAGATCCAGGGCTCCAGAGCTAAAAGGAGGAGGAGGAGGAGGAGGAGGAGGAGGAGGAGGAGGAGAAGAAGAAGTCATCCTAAATTTTAGTGCCGTAAATATCATTTTTATGACTAAGTTCCCATCCTCCTATTTTCCTTTTTTTCCCTCTTCCCCAGAAGTCTTCCAGAGAAAGAAATAATTGAGTCAGAAAAATTGCTTCTTTCTCAGTAAAGACAGGTAGAGAAAGAGACAGAGATGGGAAGACAAAATGGGGCAGGAAATCCAGAATATTATGTAAAAATGCTTGGAAGATATCCTAGTTTTACATCTCTGAACACTGCCAGCACTATGGAATGGAGACAAATAATCTACCTGCTACGATTGCTGAAATTCTAGACCACATACCATCAGAATTAAGTTTCCTCCTATTTTTATTTTGCTTTATGAAAATGCAATATTTTGATAGATTAGTGTGAAACAAGGACAAAACTTGGGCATATTTTATGTATTATGTCCTACAAATAAAATTCCAGCAAATCAAAGAATGTTAAAAAATCATTCTCAGCAAGGATACAGATTGAAAATAATCACCTCCCACATGAGTTACACAAATATAAGTATGCATAGAACTCATATATCTACTAAAAAGACATTGACTTGATTTCCCAAATTTTATTTCAGTGGATATTCCAAATATAAGAGAAGCTGACACATTGTGTAATGAGCAACTCAGCTTCCAAGCCACGGTTTAGTTATTGTTACAAGGAAGCTGCAAGTAGGCTTACAAAACTGCAGTGTCTATTCTAGCAATGTTGGTTAGGAAAACCAACAGTGCAGTATTGCCATTTTTATTGAAATTGTTCAACTGGCTTAACAACTTGGCCAAGTATGGGTTTAATTCAAAGTTTGAAATTAAAGTGATTTGTGGTAAACTGTATTTTCAGACACCATCCCTATTTGTTCTGGACACACTTCCGATCTTCTGGAGCCAATTTGTGATTACCCGGGGCATGGCACAAAGGCAACACAGTCAGATAATCACTAGGAGTCCCTTTATTATCTTCAACTTTGCCCCGAATATCCTGGTTATCTTCTGGCTGGAGAAAAACTCTCCCTTTGACTGTAAAGAATCAAATCCAAGATGTGGTCAACAGAAACTATAAGTCCAATCAAGGCAAAATGAGGTCATTAGTCCAGCAGGACAGGAGCAAGAATTCCAGATGTGAAGGCATGGCAAAACTCAGCGAAGTTGGTAAGACACCAGGAACACAGATAATCAAAGTCAACACAAGATAAACTCACATTTGCTCCCACGTCGACGGCGTGAGTCGTACGTAGAGAAAATTTGAGAGAAGGGTCGACACCGATTACTTCCCTTAGAGGGCCCTTTTCTCCCCCCATAAGCCATGCAACTCACATTCCTCCCTTCTCCATTCCTCCCTGTGTGCCCTAGGATGAAGTAGGGGTGGGCCTGTGTCTTCCTTTGAATTCCCTCTCCCTGGTTCTACTTCTTCCCTTCTCTGCCCAGCTGGACTTTGCCCTTCCCCAGTTTTTTCCACAGCCAAAGGAGCCACAATCCCACTCCCTGTCAGCTATTCATCTTCCTCCTTGGATTCAGACTCCAACAGGGGCATGACACAATGGGCATGACACAATTTTTAGAAACAGTTCCAGAAGGAAACATGTACTTTCCTAAATTGTGAACCCCATTTTATTTTCCCCAAACTCTGGGTCCTCTGTTATTTATTTAATGTTTACACTGAAGGGGGAAAAAATTAAACTTTCTTGCATTTATGAGATGGACTGCCAGGATAGCATTCATTCCAGCTAATCAGCTGACAGAAGTTGGTTATCTAAATGGACTCCTTATTTTCCCACAGAATATGAGAAATTCATAATACTACCTTGCAAAACTAGTGCATGTAAATCAGCAGTATCAAACTCAATTTCATTGAAGGACACATTGGGGTTGTTTTTGACCTTGGGGTGGCTGGGGTAGGCGTGGCCAGGGTGAATTTGGCCAATTCAACATCACTCATGTCTGGGGCACCCGTGGTGGCCAATTGCTAAGGCAGGACTTCCCTCAGATCCTCCCTCACTCTCATTATAATCTCCTTCCTTCCTTCCTTCCTTCCTNGTGGCCAATTGCTAAGGCAGGACTTCCCTCAGATCCTCCCTCACTCTCATTATAATCTCCTTCCTTCCTTCCTTCCTTCCTTTTTTCTTCCTTCCTTCTCCTTTCTTCTTCCTTTTTTCCTTATTTTTCCTTCCTTGCTCTCTTCCCATCTTCCCTTCTTTGTCTTTCCTCTTGTCCCCTTCTCCTTTCCTGTCCTTTCTTGCATGCTTAAATGCAAAAGGGGAAACATTTCTCCTTTTGTTTTTGTTTTTAATTTGTTCTGCTAGCCCTCTGCCAGTGAAAACGGAGCTCAGGAGGGCCGCACCTGTCACTCCCAAACTCCATTTTTGGTGGCAGAGGCACTGCAGGCCAGTCCTTTGCTGTTTCCAACACCCTGTGGGCCAGATCAGGCCCGCGGGCCTTGAATGTGACACACCTGATGTAGATCATTAGCACATTTATTATTAAGACAGAGAGACAGTGGAGACTTCTGTTGAGATCAAATTTCCTAGGGCAATGAACTTTTAAGTCCAATTAACTGTGAGCTGAAGGAACAAGTCTCAACTGCGTTGCTAAACCTAAATCTTGGTAAGATTGTCTACCAGAGGTCTCGGTGTCATATTTATTTAGTTCCAGACAACTGGATTAGAAGCAAATGCAATAATGCCAAAATTAATTAAAACCCAGCTCTGTTGCAGGTCCTGTTTTACTCAAAGCATGTTCAAGAGAAATTCAGAATTAGAAAGCAAAGATTGTTTCAAGGGAGGGGATGATTATCTAGTCTCCCTGTTTTCCATTTACCTGCAATCAAATGAACTTTGTGAATGGCAACAAGAAGCAATTTTGGTATCATAAAACATGAAGCCTTTTAAAACTAGTTGATTAAAAAGAAAAAAAAATCTATAGCCCATCCCCTTATATTTGCTAGTATTATTCACCAAGAAGATTACTGTTGAGTTGGAGATTTTATATATAGTTGGTGCAAGACAAGTAAAAACTATGTTCTAAATTTAGTATGTAGTGTTCCTATAAAATACCTTGAGAAGCAATCAACCTTTTATTTCCTTTAGAATAAACTTCCTGAAACCAAATGAATTAAACTAGCTCTAACTTACTTTCATTTAAATGGATCTTCACAGGACTGGATTCCTGTGTCACATCTTAGCAAAAGTTATCTAATATGGCAGCTCAAATTTTGCTTCAAATTATTTGATTATATTTTTCACATAGCATACAAGCAAAAGAAATATTAAGGCATAAAAGGAGAATAGGGATAAAATTATGACAAAGAAGGAAGGAGGGAGGAAGGGAGGACAGAGGGAGGAAGGAAGGAAGGAAGGAAGGAAGGAAGGAAGGCAAGCACAAATATATACTAAGAATGACTTCCAACGTATTTTTCCAGGGATAGAAAGAATGCTTTCTATTAACTTTTAGTTTAGGACTATAGTAAAATGTCCATTGTCCCCCACAAAAGAAAAACAGAAATTTTAAAAAATCCTCTTTTTAAATTTTGAAGGAAATAATAGCTAATAGTTAACTGGACTAGATTACTTCACTGCCTCAAATCTTTACCTTGGTTCTCACTCAGATGACTTCCTCCATTACAGGCGAGGAAAAAAAGACAGCATAAGTGCTAGAAATTGAGAAATTACAATCTTCATGAAGCACACAGGAAAATGTAGCTCCGTAATTGTTCTAATGTGATGCAGATCAGTTTCCTTAATAAACCCAGGTCAGTATCGGCACAGACAAAATGGAAAATTAGAAGGTTAAGTTCCAACTAGCCCTTCAGAACAGGAGTTGACATCCTTCCACTAATAAACATATTAACAATCTAACCATAATAGAATTATAGTTGGATTGGATTTTGGGGGGAGGAGGGAATCATTTTCTTTTCCTTATCTTCTTAAGAATTGGTGGTGTCTCCTTTTATTTGTGTGGATTTTTAAAAGTATGGTTAGAAAGAAGACCCAGAAGGACAGAAAAGAATGCCATAACTGGTGGGTTGTAGAAGACCTTTCTTAAAGTGGTCATCTGGAAAAAAAAATAAAGCTATAAGAAAATATTCTGTTGCTGTTGTCCCAAAGGTGCTTTTTTTCCCCAAAAAGTCAACTGGACTTCATTTTTTCTTGAAGATGTTTGGCTTCTCATCCATTTCAGCTGTTTCAAGAAGGTTCCACGCCCGTTTGCAGAAGACCCTGAGAACGTAGATAAACCTCAACAAGTCTCAGAAAGAGTGATAACCACCAGGTGATGGCAAGGAATATACATCCCACCATCCTCCATCATTCAGAACCGAAGAAGTTTCTTGGATGAAAGCGAAATTTCTTCAAAGAAAAACAAAGTTCAGCTGCTTTTTGGGGGAAAAAAACCCAATCCTTTGGGACGATTATGACCTGGATGATTGAGAATCTCTTTACACATTCTGTTGTTTTTGTTCAACCCCGAAGTTGTGCCCTACTCTTCACAAGCCCATAGACCATAGCATGCCTGTCAGCTAAAAAAATACTTGTTTGGTCTTTTTAGTTGCCAGCAGAAAGAGAGGGGGGGGGGGGGANGGGGGGGGGGGGAAGCAGTGCATTCCTTAAATACCTCAGATAATTGCCTTGGCAGCCCAAAGCTGTCAGAGTGCAACAATATTAATGGAGAGCATGATTGATGACTCTTGGCTATGAATGTGTCCCATTGGAGAATATATACATCCAGGAGGTGGGAGGAAGACCAGGGTCAAGGGGGAAATGAATGTATTTTAGTGTCGGCTGCATCCAGCTAATGCCAACGTGATCCTAATAAATCATTTTTTTTTTACTCTGAGATGTGGATAGAGACTTATGATTTGAATGGGGGTGGAATGGCACCACTATCCTCCACTCTCCCAGAATGTGCCCAAAGTCATGTTCATGACACAATCTAACCTTCTCCCTTTGAACAGAAGAAAATGTTCTGAGGATAGCTTTAAAAATCAGCTGATCAAACCTACCAGTTATCATGCGAGACCCCAGCTGATAATTGGCTTGTCACAAGTGACTTGAGAAATGCAGAACTCTGTGCTTACAACCCAATTGTTGTCAAGGAATATGTTGGCACATGTTATTTTCAAATGAAACAAATGTTTCCAGAGAAATTCCAAATACTCTCCCTTAACAAGATTGCCATTGGACAATTATATCAACCTTTCTGATCCTGAGATTATTTTGTATATTATACAAAAATACAAGCTCAGACATATGTAGCTACCAGCTTAGGCCTATAGTCATCAAAAGAAAAATAATTGAGGTGTAATTATACTTTTAGTTTTAGTCTTGGCGTCAATGCTTAAACTAGCATCGGAGAAATTTCCTGAGCTATTAAGAAGTGGAACAGCTGGTCTCCCAGAATTGTGCATGTTCCATCATTGTAAGCTTTAAAAAAACAAAGATTGGTCAACCAACCTTCATACCAAGATGATATGAAGACTTCATACCAAGATGATACGAAGACTTCATCCCAAGATGATATGAAGGCTTCATACCAAGGTGATATGAAGACGGGTAGAGAGTTGGACTAGAAGATCTCCAAAATTCCTGCCAATCCTATGATTCTATAACTAAGTTGTGACGATGATATGTTGGATTGTCTCCAAAAAATATGATTAACTACCATGCAGATTAGAAGTTTGGCATAGGGTTGTGTATGAGTCCCTCCTCTGTAGATTGTAAATCAAAACTTCTCAGTATGCTGTTATATGCTAGCTAATTGTGGTTAAGATTTGCTGGTCAATGGGAGAAAAACCTGACTATGGTTTATGAAATAAACTATAGTTCAACGATTCTGTCTGAGCTTCCCTAATTATGACTAGGTCTGGAGCCAACACAGTGAGACTGAAAATTGTATTTTCTCCCTTATTATGTTTCCTGAAAAGGAAACCATTATGCTGATGAGAAAGCACCCATAACAAACCACAAGGAAATCAAAATGATGACACCAGGGCAATGATACAAGCCACAAATATGGCAATTACATCTTGCATCATGAGGCCTGGTGATGATCCCATGCAGGTGTTATCCCTTGACACCTTACCTGCCCACACAAGAGTTTGTGACTAATTATGCTGAAATGTGCCAAGGGGAAGGTGAATATGCCATATACATTGTGATTCATCATACCATCACACACACAGAATGACATAATTCACACAATTTCTGTGATGAGTCCTGATTTGTGAAATATCATTCTGCCTTGTCCCAGATATACATGGACCAACTTTTCACGTGTTACCTGGGATGGTGCTAAATCCTTCACTTAATACAGTGTTTAGGTGAAGTTTCCACAAATAGTAACAATATATACCTGGACGGAAAGATTAAACATTAGGGGTAATTCTTGACTTGCAACCACTTGTACAGTGACCTTCTGAAGTTGCAACAAAAAAAAGTGACTTATGACCATTTTCATGCAATTGTTGCAGCATCCCCATGGTCACATGATCAAAATTCAGACACTTGACAATTGCCATGTATCTATGATGGTTGCAGTGTCCCAGGGTCATAAAATTACCTTTTGAGACCTTCTGACAAATTATGTCCATGGGGAAGCTAGATTCACTTAACAACCATGTTATTATTAACTCAACAATTGCAGTGATTGGCATATTTATTTATTTATTTATTTAACATACAAAACATACAAAACATACAAAAACATACAAAACAATACAAAACGATTGTCCCCAACCATTTGGATCTTCATTTTACCCACCTCAGAAGGATGGAAGGCTGAGTCAACCTTGAGCTGGTGAGACAAGAACTGCCGAATTGCTGGCAGCCAGCAGTCAGCAGAAGTAGCCTGCAGTACTGCACTCTAACCACTGTACCACCATGGCTCATACTGTGGCAAGAAAGATCATAAAATGGAGGCAGACTCACTTAACAAGTGTCTTGCTTTGCAAGAAAAATGGGGGGGGGGNAAAAGGGGGGGGGGGGGGTCAATTTTGTTTTTATGTTAAGGACTACCTGTATACAAACCCTACTGCTTTGTCGACCTCTGGTAATGCCAAGAATTAGTAGGTAATGCCACCTCCATCAAATTAACTGTGGAGCTATCTGTCAAGATCTCCATCATCAGTGTGCTGCCCCAATCATTCACACTCACACATCAGTGTGGTTTATGGAGGTTTTATTTGTCTTCCCTCAGCAGTTCTAATCACCCGGCCTGAGAACTGTCCCAACCAAAGCAAGCCACAAGCAAGCCCAGATCAATTCCCAGTGCAGTCCATCAAGAGGAGAAGGCTTTTTCTCAAGTAATCTGGCAGGTCTCCATTTCTCTGCTTTGTGTGTTCTGAGATCTACCACAGCAGGCAGTTCCTCCCCTTCCTCTTCACTGGCCTGCAAGCTGTCCCCAGCCAAGCCTGTTCTGCTGGAAGTTCAAGATCTGTAATTTCTGATGTGCCAGGAATATCTCATTCTCCCCTGAGCTGGCCTTGAAGGAAGAGTTGGAGGAGTTGTCCAAAGGAGATATCCCAGTCAGCCTGGAGCCTTGCTGGGTTCCTGCCATCAAAGGGGAAAGGAGGGGGAAGGTATTTTGGGCAATCCACACTTGTGTATCAAATGGTTGATGGGGGAATGGAAGGAGGAAATGATAACAGAAGAAGACCACACCACCAAACCATCTTGTACCAAGATCTTCAAGGCCATCTGCCCTTAAAATGAACGTTACAAGTATCACACCTCAGTTTCTCAAATCATCTTATTGGTATCACATTGGCTGGCCAGGGGATTGGTCATGGGCAAAGGAATTGGGAATTGGAAAGAATAGCTCTGTAATTTTATGTGGGAACACCAGATTCTACCTCACTTTTCTACAACCAGTTGCTTTCAGTAAAAGTTCCTTTGCTTCAACTAAATGGAGTCACGAGTCCCTACTTTCTTGAGAGAGCAAACTGGGGCAGGCCTGTCACCATCATACCTGCAAAAATATCTGGGCGACCTTTAGATGGCGAGAATGAGATGTAGAAGAAGACTCTCAACGCTTTGCTGCCATCTAATGGTGGCCTGAATTCTTGCATCCCTGATGCACGAGTGCTTTAACATAGAGGCTTGTAATTCTGGTACAGATATGCCATTCCCTGATTACCAGCTGTGCAAGCAAGCACATTCAAAAAGAAGACAGGAACAAGCATTTGCTACGCTGGCTTGAAAGATCACAATAGCAAAGTTTAAAGAGTACTGCAAATGGGGTCACTGGAGTTCGCAAGTCACTTTTAAGGAAATTGTATGGTCAACAGAAGTTAAGCTGTCAATCAGAAGCCTATCTCTCCATATTCTCTCAACTGAAAAGAAGCTTCATGCTATTTTAGACAATAGCAAGCCTTTATTTTTTTTCCCTTCCATTCTTTCTGACTATTATTTTACTAGCAGGGATTATAATTAAAGCAAGATCTAGTGTGCTTCATTTCAGGTCTTTGCAAAATGCAATTTTTTAATACCACGTTCTCTGAAACTCAATACAATAAGAGGACAATGATGGCTTTCAAAAGGCAACTGCTTTCCTTACTTCAGGTTCACATTTTCAAAAGACATATATAACTAGCTCAATACCTATGCTTAGCTACGAAACTATGTGGTTGGGCTTAGTTTTGGGAGAGGAAAATAAGGGAGGGGAAATCTGCCTCTGCCTACTAGCATTCATCGGTATTCATCTGGCTAGTGTCCTGTCAGTGTATGAGAGAGTTGAGGGCTGTTTGGAAAGTGAAACAGTGTTTGCTGTGTGAGCAAGAAGGAGACAACAAGGAGCCTGGGTGTGGCTTAGCTCAAGTTTTCTGTCCTCAAGCTGCTTGCTGCTATGAAACTGAAACTTCCCTCCTCTGCTTGTGTTTTGCATTTGAAACAGATTTATTTTCAGATGGGGAGAGGGAGTAGAACTCCTTAGCATCAGAGCATGTTAATAATAATAATATAGGAAATATTATGCTCTGATGGTCATTTCAAAAAATCCTTTCTTAGTTCGTCCCTAGAAGCCAAGAGCAACATATGTGCCAAATTTCAAGTTTGTAGGCTTTAAGGTTCTGGAGATTTTGTGATGATGTGTGAGTCATATTTCACATAGATAGGTAGGTAGGTAGGTAGGTAGGTAGGTAGGTAAAGAGAGAGAGAGAGAGAGAGAGAGAGAGAGAGAGAGAGAGAGAGAGGTTTCAATTTGGATTTGGATTTGATATGTGTGTGTGTGAGAGAGAGAGAGAGTGAGTGTGTTTGTGATTTCTTCAGAAAGGAAGCTCTTATGTATGTAGAATTATATTAAGACATTTGTGCTAAGTTGTTGGGCTGCAAACTAGACTGGCAATGTCTAGAATACAGACTGAAAGACAACCCACTGATCTCTTTAGGGTGTTATTAAAAGACAGTCTTCTCCAATGTCCAGAAACACTCATACAGATTAAGCCACCTGAACTGTACTTGAATTTACATCTTAAGATCTTGGAATCCAGTTAGTTGAGAGTCATTAAGCAACAAAGTAATTGATTAATCGAATGACAGCTGGGATTCTTTGATGCATTTGACATGGTTTGCAGTAGTCCACAATACACAAGCCCTTCTATTTAATTCACTGAGTTGATCACTACAGTTTTTAACATGCGTATACACGTATATAGTGTAATGCAAGCCTGGAATCTGAATATCGGAATAACAACTCTATAATTGTCTGGTTTGGCTCTGCAATCAAACAAGACAGACACAAACGGATAATTAGAACTGCAGAAAAAACAGTTGCTACAAACCTGCCTTCCATTGAGAACCTGGATACTGCAAGAGATAAAAAGAGAGCTGTGAAAATATCTACAGACCCCTCACATCCTGGACATAAACTGTTTCAACTCCTACCCTCAAAACAACTCTATAGAGCACTGCACAACAGAACAACTAGACACAGGGACAGTTTTTTTCCTGAATGCCATCACTCTGCGAAACAAATAATTCCCTCATCGCTGTCAAACTACTTAGTAAGACAGTATTACTATTATTCTTCCCTTCCTTCCTATTACCTATCTCTTCCAACTTATAACTATAACAATGTTGCTTGTATTTTACCATTTATATTGTTTTGTTTCCTAATATGATTTGATTGCTTAGTAACCTATCACTATCACTAAGTGTTGTATCTTATGATTCTTGATGAATGTATTTTATTTTTTCTTTATGTGCACTGAGAGTTTATTGCACCAAAGACAAATTCCTTGTGCGTCCAATCACACTTGGCTAACAAGGAATTCTATTCTATTCTATTCTATTCTATTCTATTCTATTCTATTCAACAGAGGGAAATATTCAAGACTCTGTTTCATTCCAAGAGATCATGGGTGAATACTTATCAGTGATTGACTTTCCACAAAACAAAATTGGTGAACAAACCTCTGTTTTCTTTTGTCAGTCCTTCTCCTGTCTCTCTTGGGTCTGTTTTGAGTTACTGCTACGATTTCTGAAGGTGCCAAGAGAAGAGGGCTCTCTCTGGCTCCCCAAAGGAGGATTGTTATCAGGTTTGGTTTCAGTTATGATAAAAAAGAGAGAAAACCAAGGAAGGCATTCACAGGACAGAAATATCTTTAAAAAAAAACAGATTGCAGCAAAAGCATCATTTTTAACACTATTATTAAGTGTTGTACCTTATGATTCTTGACTCTTCACTAATTTATGTTTTCTTTTATGTACACTGAGAGCATTTGCTCCAAGACAAATTCCTTGTGTGTCCAACCACACTTGGCCAATAAAGAATTCTATTCTATTCTATTCTATTCTATTCTGTTCTGTTCTGTTCTGTTCTGTTCTATTCTACTCTACACTCTGCTATATTCCATTCTATTCTACTCTACTTTACTCTACTCTACTCAAACCAATTTCCCATGACATGATCTTTATGGGCCATATTTATACAGCAAAATGTCCATTGGGGAAGCAGATACAGTCCACCCATGTTTAGGATACTCAAGAATGCTGGTAGACCTCGACTTCCAGCAGTTCATTTAGTAATTGCTCAAAGTTACAATGGCATTGAAAAAAAGGGACTTCTGGTCATTTTTCACAGATACTTTGCTGCATCCCTGTGATCAGGTGATCAGAATTCAGACTCTTGGCAACTGGTTCCTATTTATGACCACTGCTGTGATCCCCCTTTTGCAACCTTCTCACCAGCCAAGTCAAGGGGAGGGGAAACCAGATTCTCTTAACAACCGTTTGACTAACTAATCGACTGCAGTGATTCACTTAACAACGGTGGCAAGGAAGGTTCGCAAGATGGGGCGAAACTCACTTAACAAAGGCATCTAACACCAACAGTTGGACTTAAGCGTAGTACACAAAATAATCTGCTACAATGTCCTACCAGTCAATGACTACTTCAGCTTCAACCACAACAATACAAGAGCACACAACAGATACAAACTCAATGTAAACCACTCTAATCTTGATTGCAGAAAGTACAACTTCAGCAACAGAGTGGTCAATGCCTGGAATGTACTACCTGACTCTGTTGCTAAATTCTCCAACCCCCACTCCTTTATCCTCAAACTATCCACTATTGACCTCACCCCATTCCTAAGAGGTCTGCAAGAGGCATGCATAAGTGTGGCATCGTACCTGGCGTCCCTGCCCTATTCTCCCCATTTATTCGTACCTATTTCCTGTATTCTTACTCATGTTTATACCTATACCTATTATCTTGTAAGCAATTGACAAATCAGATAAATAAATAAAAATAAATAAATAAATTATGGACTCAGTTGTAGTCGTAAGTCAAAGACACTGTATCATATTAATCACTGCTATTATCTCTTTTCCGGGATTTTTCTTTTGACACAATCCTGCTCAGAAAAAAACCTTCGCAAAGCCCAGTTGGTTTTCTTTTTAAGAATTGACGGGTGGCAGCGCTTCCAGCTGAATTGGGTGATTTACAGTCCAGGGTGTGAAAACACACACACACACACATACACACAAAACCCCTTTCCTCTGAGCTACTGTAAGTTAGCAGAAGCTTTATTAGATCAGCACCACACCACACTAAAAGAGCAGCGCCAAAGCACATGGGAAATTCATTTGATTTCAGAGAACGGCAAAAACCCGCTCTTGCATGGGAATGCTGTTAAATCTTCCAGCCATGAGATCTGCCAAGCTCTCTCCTCAGCCTCTGAAAATTATGTCAGCTCAATATTTGACACAGGAAGAAGGGTCTTCCAAGGAAAGGGATTTTACAAATCATACTGGCTATACCACTGGTGATACAAACTACACTTTGCAGGAATACTACTCAGGAACGAGGAGCACTACTCAGGTGACCCTGAGGACACAGATAAGCCTCCAAGTGGCCTCAACAACCCTCTAAAAGCATGCAAATGAACAGTTGTCTGCAAGGAGTATAAATCCTTCCATTCCCCACCATCTTCTCAGGTGACCCTGGGGACACAGATAAACCTCCAAGTGGCCTCAAGGACCCTCCAAAAGGATGCAAATGACCAGCTGTCTGCAAGGAGCATAAATCCCTCCATTCCCCATCATCCAGCCGGAGCTTCTTGGATGAGAAGCCAAATGTTTTCAAAGAAAAACAAAGGAAGTCTAATTTGGACTGATTGCAGCATCCCCACAGTCAGGTTATTTACATTCAGTGGCTTAACATCTGGTTCATATTTNCATCCAGCCGGAGCTTCTTGGATGAGAAGCCAAATGTATTCAAAGAAAAACAAAGGAAGTCTAATTTGGACTGATTGCAGCATCCCCACAGTCAGGTGATTTACATTCAGTGGCTTAACATCTGGTTCATATTTATGACATCTGCAGTCTCCTGGGGTCAAGAGATCATATTTTGTGATTGTTCTGACCCAGCTCCCTAAACACAACAAACCCTCTGATGTGAACTCAATCTCAATGCACATCTATTCATCTCCGTTCCTTGCCTTTTATCCCCAGAGCTAGGATGGGGCTTTGCTAGCAGTGGTGGCTCTTCCTTCCCAAGGATGGGCTCATAGATTTCCACTGCTCTCCTCTCTTCTGCCTTCTATGCATCTGTGTGTCAGGCACTGGTTCCAGCTATTCCTCTTCTTGCTCATGAGCCACCTACAGACCTAGGGGCTATTGACTCTCCATCTGAGGGCTGACAGACGGCCCTGGCTCTGCCTCTGTCTCTCTCTGTGTGTCTCTCTGCCAGCTCTCTTCCCCCTTGGAGTTGCCCTGATGCTGACCCTGACTCCCACGCCTCCTCCTCCTCCTCCTCCTCTGATTCAGCTGCTGGGGAGGCCAGTAGACGACAAGCCACAACAGTGACCTTCCGATAAGCAAAGTCAGTGGAGAAGCCAGATTTGCTTAATAACTGTATTACTAATTCAAAAACCGTGGAGATCCGTTTAACAAATGTGGCAAGAAAAGTCATAGAATGGGACAAAAGGCACTTAACTGGCTTAGCAAATTTGGGCTCAGTTGCCATCGTAAGTCAAGGTACCTCGGTGGCACAGTGGTTAGAGTGCAGTATTGCAGGCTACTTCTGATGACTGCCGGTTGACTGCAATTTGGCAGATCAAATCTCACCAGGCTCAAGGTTGACCCATCCTTCCACCCTTCCAAGGTGGGTAAAATGAGGACCCAAATTATTGGGGGCAAGAGGCTGACTCTGTAAATCACTTAGAGAGGGCTGTAAAGCACTATAAAACAGTATATAAGTCTAACTGCTATTGCTGTTACCTATATGGAGATTGTAGACCTAATGATTGTACCCTATTGCTTATTGTACCCTATGACTATCATTAAGTGTACTTATGATTCTTGATGAATGTATCTTTTCTTTTATGTACACTGAGAGCATTTGCACCAAGACAAATTCCTTGTATGTCCAATCACACTTGGCCAATAAAGGATTCTAGATAGTCCACAGCCAAGACCAAAATTTCAGGCTGGTAATGAAACATCTGCAAGAAAACGCCCAAGCTCAGAAAGCATCAAGGACCCCACATATCCAAGAATAACCACTTAAATTTTCTGAACGTTTGCCTTCCTGTTAAATGATTCCTATTAAAGGAAAAAAAATGGCACTTAAGGATCAGCTAGAAATGAGATTTATCTCAAACAATGCCAACTATAGCACTACGTAAGCTACATACACCATACACTTTTGGAGTTAGCCTTTTCATTGCCATTTTGCATTAAATCTACTATACATTTAAAAATTTTCCCAAGAAAATTAGCCAAGGTAGCTATTACATAGAGTGAAAAATGATCTGAATGTAATTTGCCATGCTTGTTATTATTCTTATTCCTGCTGCCGAAGCATTTTGATAGTATCATCCTCCAAATGTTCCGCTGTTTGGAATATGCTCTCTTTTTAACACTGATACTAGCATCTATTAACATTGATAGTAAATTCTGCCTTCTCACCAATGCAGGAATGGATTTCTTTTTTTAAAAAAGAACCTGACATTCAATGTTTGCATATAAGATTCCCCACAAGGATGGAACAATGCTGCTATCTAAGAGTCTGGATTAAAATAAGTTTTATAGACTAAATTAATAATGTATCAAGAAGGTTTTAAGGGAAACTGAAATGGAGGTTGGGAGAAGGCAAATTCCACTGCAATGAAAAGACAAGTTTGGCAGCTCTGCAAACCTGCTAACATTGTCTTTCCATATAAAGCCTATTGTTTTTTTCTTCTAAACAGCAGAAGCATTTGCATCATTCATAAAAGATAATAACTGGCTTGGCAGCAAAGCCCTCCAAGCAAAGGATGATGCAATTCATAAAATCCTATAATGTTCCTGGTAACCATAGTGCAGGTGACATAGTTTTCATGGAGAAGAGATTAAAAACTGAAGTGCCTCACCTATTAATCTGTATTTATTTGCAGAGGTAGTTGTGGCAAAATTGAGCCAGGGTGTTGTGTAAATTAAAAAGTCCCAACGAATGGAATGCCTTACACACACACACACACACACACACACACACACACACACACAGACACACACAGAGATCATCTCAGATCATTTCAACCAAGACAATGGAAGAAATATCTTCCTTTAAAACAGGGGTCTCCTAACTTGGCCATTTTAAGACTTGTGGACTTCAACTCCCAGAATTCTTCAACCAACCATGCTGTCTTAAAATGCCCAAGTGACCCTGACTTTTTTTTTAAAAAAAAGCTCCCATCGTATATTTCCTCATTTCACTGAATTCTAAACACAAAGACCAACCATATTGTGACAATCTGCAAAACATAGCAATAGCAATAGCACTTAGACTTATATACCACTTCACAGTGCTCTGCAGCCCTGTCTAAGCAGTTTACAGAATCAGCCTCTTGCCCTCAACAATTTGGGGTCCTCGTTTTGCCGGATGGAAGGCTGAGTCAACCTTGAATCTGGTGAGATTTGAACTGCCAAATTGCAGTCAGATGGCAGTCAGCAGAAGTAGCCTGCAGTATAGCAATTTTTCTTCTGATGCTGAATTAGAGCAATACTTAAACCTCCAATACTCTGTCCACAAACATTAAGGCAGCCACAAGAAAAAGAAAGACTCCAGTAATTTCCCCCCCTCAATTCTGAGAAACTGAGTAGTGCACTAACATTCAGACCAAAAATCTCCAATTCCCTTGAAATCACACTTTCAAAGTCACTTGATCAAGATATCCTTAAAAAATAATAATACATAAATAAATGCAGAAAAGTTTTTCAGGCAATGGTGTACATTGGTTGGTCTGAGTAAGCTAATAATAGCGAGATACTAATAATGACCATTTATTCAATGGGTATGTGGCCACCCTCATCTTCAAAGTGAAGTAATAAGCAATTTATTGTTAGTTAGTAGGTCTGAAGCTGTTCTTTTCGAGTCTCAATTTTTATAATCATAACTCTTAGATTTAAAGTAGCGGTGGGGAGTTCAAGCAAAACTGTACACACTTTCCTTGAGAGTAAGGACTGCTGCAATTCAATTTCTGTTGAATTGTCTTTATATAGCTTTCCCTATAAATATTGCAACTCAGTATGTAATACAACTTTGAAAAGTGCTTTCATGTTTTGATGAAGCAATGATGCATGAACCACTGCAAAATTCTACAGCTTCAAGTGGGCATATTAAGTTTCATACTTTAACTTTCCGGACTTCAGTGAAAAAACATGGGAAAAGAAATGTATGTGTGTGCTCCATCTGGAATATCCCATCAGGATTATTTCTTGGGTTTCAGCAATCCTGAGGCATGAATAACTTTACTCCAAATCCAGGCCGACAGTAAAACCGCGGTAAAACAGCTAAGCTTTGGATTTCTTAATCTTGAAAAAGAAAAGCAGGGTGTGTTAAAGTCATCCACCTCTGCTTGGTAACTCAACCCTGTGTCACCTCTTGGCTCTTTCCTCACAACAATTTTGCAGATATTGGAAAAGCTTCAGTTACCGATTCTAATTACTTTAATGAGCCTCATTTTCACTCATTGTGTTTCAAATAAGGACTGGGGTTTTTTTTCTCCCTTATATTTTTTGTTTGCAATCTCTCCCACATTAGAACTTCCATGAAAAGAAGGAAGGAAGGAAGGGAGAGAGGGAGGACGGGAGGGAGGAAAGTAGGAGGGAGGAAGGATGGAGAGAAGGAGGGAGGGAGGGAGGAAGGAAGGGAGGAAAAAAGGAAGGAGGGAGGATGGAGAGAGGGACAGGGAGGGAGGGAGGAAGGAAAAAGGAAGGGAGGAGGAGGGAGAGGGAGGGAGGGAGGGAGGAGGGATAAAGGAAGGAAGGAAGGAAGGAAGGAAGGAAGGAAGGAAGGAAGGAAGGATCAAACAGACCCAGAAAAACAAGCAAATGTTTGTTATTGTGTTAGTTTGTTTTGTTTGTTTTTGCTTGTTCATGTTCACCCTTGAGATGCACCGAACACCCCTCGATAACAACGCCTCACCCACTGATCTTCTTGCTTCGGAGGACAATAATGAATATCAATGCCATCTGGTTAACCATTTGGAAAACTGTAGAAGATGTGACTGATAAATACATCAGTGTTGAAATGGCACTTGTTGAGGTCTGGAAAGTTCATGCATGCTATTTATGTAACTCCCCACACCTGTTAGGCTTGCAATTTTGCAAAGCTTGAAGAACATCAGAAAATACACCGTTGAGAAGAAAATGCACAAAGACTTTTCTCGGGCTGGATAACCTGCATTTATATTTCTGAGATTCTTCTGGCTACGGATCTGTTTATCTCTTAGTTTGCTTAATCTCAAAGACTGCAGTGCTTCTCCAAATCCATGGCACGAAACTGCAGTGTTAATACATTTATTAGTTGAATGTGCAGTGATGCCAGCTTTTAAAAACAATACCCAAAAGGGAATACACAATTCCCAGCCTAATATTCACATTTAGTATATCATTGATTCTCTCGAACCAACTTAAGAAACAAAATGAATGAGGCAATCAAAAGAAAGAAAAGAAAAGAAAGAAAGAAAGAAAGAAAGAAAGAAAGAAAGAAAGAAAGAAAGAAAGAAAGAAAGAAAGAAAGAAAGAAAGAAAGAAAGAAAGAAAGAAAGAAAGAAAAAAAGAATAATTTCATTTATTAGCCTTCCCTACAGAAGTCTGCTATACAATTCTGGGTGCCTCTTGAATTTCCAGATCAAGGTAGTTATATAAACCAGGGTGAATTTGAAATCATTTTTCGGTGCAAGATCTTTCCACAGCTAAAGTCACTCCCAACAAGTGGCTGAAGATTCTCAACTAACCAGGTAGAGTTGTCTGAAGGTTATCTGAAGTTGCTTGAAGGGTTGCAATGATTCACACTTCAAACAACTTCAGACAATCTTAACCTTGTTCAAGTCTAATAATACTGTACTTTAGCCATGTTGAATTCATCTCAAGGAGGTGACTCAGCAACCAATATCAGATGAATACAGATGGCATCTAGAACAAGATCAACCAGAGCTATTATTAACAAGACTCTGTGTTTTATTTATAATTTAAGAATACCTTATGGAAACCTTTTTTGGGCCACAAATAAATATACAATTTACCGGCAAGGGTTTTCGGACTGCAATTAACTTTCTCTCCAGGAAGAGCTAATGAAGTGTGCCAAAATAAAATACAGGTTAAATGCTCCAGAAGGCAAAATTGCAGACAGCAAAACTGAATCCACCTTGTTAAAAAAAAACACAAAAAAACCAACAACCACAACAAGAAGATCATTCATTTGGTTAAAAAAAAAAGTATCTCATGAACAGTGTGTATATATTGCTTCCACCAAAACGCCCATCCAAATGCACATAAAAAAAGCACCAGATAAAAGTTAAACTCAGCCAACTAACAGATCTCACAACACAAAACCCACACCTTTTACACCAAGCCTACACATTTGAATGACATGTGCACATTTAAGGGGAGGGAGGGAATGCAAACATACAGTTTTTTTTTCTGTTTCAAACTACTGTATTTAAGGAAAGCTATATTCCTCAGATAGCATCTGCATGCACCAGTGTGAATGTCTCTACAATAGAATTTCAGCCATGCTGATTTAGATAATACAGGTAGTCCTTGACTTACGATCACAATCAACCCCAGCATTTCTGTCATTAAATGAGACATTGGCGGAGTGAATTTTGCTCTATCTTACGGTCTTTCATGCTACCATTGTTAAGTGAGGGGCAGTGGTTTTTAAGCTCGGGACTTGGTTGTTAAGTTATTCTGGCATCCCCATTGACTGTGCCTGCGAGAAGTTCGCAAAAGAAGATCCAGTGATCCTGTCACAAATACAAGTCAGAATTTTGATTGCGTGACCATATAATGGTCGTAAGTCTGGAAAAATGGTCATTAGTCCCTTTTTTTCAGGGCCATTGCAACTTTGAACTGGTCAGTTAATGAACAGTTGTAAATCAAGGATTACCTGTATAGTAATTTACTACAGCTGGACTGGCCGGTTAAATGATTTCTTCCCAAAAAAGATAAATACCGAAAAGAATGTGCCTAATTCAGAACAAAATATTCTTTCTTCTTGGGCTGGTAGGTCAGCTCTAAAGGAAGAAAAGATTATGACTTCTATCTTCTGAGTGACTGAACAGGGCAAATTTAGCAGCACTTCTTATACATCCTGAGTTTGACTGGATTAACTGAGAATCAGTTCATTGTATTCAGGTTGTAACCTTAAAGTTCTTTTTGTGTATATACAGATAATGACTGGTTTTTAGAGGCCACCAGCCTCCTAGGAGGTGCCTTTGATGCAATTTAAATTGGGGGAGGAATAACAAAAGAGTTCAGGCTGAATGTGTCCAGGAAGTGATGGGCCTCTGAATCTAAAGGACTTCCCAGATTTAATGATCACTCTTCAGAACAGGGGTGGAAAACATCAAAGGAGGAGTCTTGTGTCATCCTAAACCCAATCAGCGCGCATGATACTGGTGTTCAGTATTAGTGGCACCACAACTGAAGAAGCTATTAAATGAATACCCGCTGACCTCTTGGTTTGTAGAAAGATGCTACTCTAACTGCAAATTATTTTGTCTTCTTCAGTGCTCAGACCAGGTTAATGGAATTGGGAGGAGCATGGGGAAAGGAGTAGAGATTTAGAGTGCAATCTGACACCAGAGATGGAGAATTCAAATATTTTTGGAGGGGCTATTGAGATTGAATTTCAAATAAATACAGCCAGTGTTCACTGGGGTTCAAATCTTGGAAAGGATCTCAGAGAAAAAAAAGAATTGGTCAACGTTGGTCCTCTTTTTCTCAAAGAACTGTTCCCAAGAATAGGAGAAGCTGCATCTGGCCGAATTTTCATATATTTTTTTTCAAGGGGAAATATTGGTTGTGGAGATTATATTATTTTTGGGGCCACTTTAGGTGGGCCTAAACACTTCACATCAAACAAGGAGAACAAACAAGGAAGGGCTCACTGGAGAAGAGTCTAATGCTGGGAAAGATTGAAGGCAAAAGGGGACGGCAGAGAATGAGGGGGTTGGATGGAGTCACTGATGCAGGAAGCATGAACTTAAATGGACTCCAAAAGATGGTAGAAGACAGGAAGGCCTGGAGGAATGTTGTGCGTGGAGTCATGATGGGTTGGACACAACTTCGCAACTAGCAACAAAACACTTCACTTCTATTAAGGGCATCCTGTAATGTCAGAAAGAAAGATGTATCTTTGTGGCTACAGTTGTCTGTTTGGGTGAAGAGGTCAAGGGACTGTTGGGCAATGGTCTTATGGATGTCTGAGGAACATCTGAACATCATATTAATGTTGGTTCATGAAGTGGCAGGCTGGTTTGGATTGGGTTGGCTACTAATGGAAGCAGCCCCAAACCATCAAGCCATGACTAGCATTGGTTATTCCAGGGTTCTTCGTCTTTTTAGAGCAGAGATATTCAAACTTGACAGACTTGTGGACTTCAACTCACAGAATTCCTCCTCCAGTCATATTAGCTCAGTAATTCTGGGACCTTTGTTCTCGATCATGGTTCAAGAGATGACTATGGCTATCCAGATGTTGCTGCCAGCAACTCCAAGCATTAACACCACTGTTAATTATATTAACATATTCTGGGATGCCCCTATTTCTTTCTCTCTGGCAGATACATTCAAAAGCTGCTCCAATCCATGCCACTGAAATTGAATTTCAGCTTTTTGAAAGTGTGACTATGGGATTTATAAAAAGAAAAAAGAAAACCAACAAAATAAAATTGTTCTCCTTCTGTGTTTGCAGGTGTTTGTAAATGGGGGACAACTATACATTTAATTGTGGCTTTTTGCCAGTATTCGATTAAGGCTCAATATGATAATGAGGAAGATCTGGTGACACCTCGGTTAACGTCCAGCATCTATTCCCTGCCTGTCAATAGGAATTCAGTTCTACCACGAGCAATTGTTTTCACCTTTTAAGCATTTTGGCTTATAAACCAGCAAGATAGAAAATTGGGGAAAGGACCTGATTATCATACAATACCTCTCACCCACTTACATCCTTGTTTGCTAATGCATAGTGTTCCTTTTCTGATCTGACCCTCGGAAAGGGTCTTGCTTATTACAAACCCATGGCTTTCTTTCAATCTTGTTGACCTCTGTCTCAAGGAAGGTCAAAAGTAAGAGAAGTTAACCAGTTGCAAAAGCTGGATCAATAAGATATGGGGACACACAAAACACAATAAGTTCAGCTGCTTGTCCATCACTCTCTCAGCGTGTTTAAGGACCTTTTTCTCAGTTTTTTTTTTTCTCAGACAGTTACGGATTTATTCATGCTTTTCCCTGAGTCACCAAAAACTTAGATCTGCTTATTTGTCTCTGTTTCGAGTCCCCTATCTGGGTCTCCATCCCTGATCAGGGTAACAGTGACAAAGAGGATTTAAACACCTGAAGGCTGCCCTAAGACTGTATCAGAATAAGGCAGGAGATAGGACTTTAAGGCAGGTACAGCTAAGGACTGCTTAAGTCTTCCCTGCAAAAGAGATGCATGGAGAGATAGACCAGACAAAGGGTGTCTTAGTTGTGTCAAAGCAGAGAGTTGTGTGGGGCCTGAGGAGTGGTACCTGGGGGGGGGGCAAAGGTGAACCCCCACCGCCCAGGTACCATTCCTCAGGCCCCACACAACAGGTGTAACAGGTATGGGAGGGAGAGGCTGACCTGGCCTGTGTGCACTAAGACAGGTGAATCCTTTGCTCACAGCTGTAGTTTACTTAACTCTGGTTAATCATGCTGGCTGCTCCTGCCCTCCACCAACCTGCTCCCAAACAGGTCTAGCTAGTGTCAAATCAAGCTGTTCCCTTGCTGGCGGGATGTAGGCCAGGTTCTCCCCAACCTGCCTTCAGGTCCCTTAAAACCACAATTAGCTGAGATAATAGGAAGAAGTCAAGCTCAACCCATCCCTGCTCTGCAACAGGTGTGAAGCTTGAGAGGATACAGGTACAGGAAACCTGCCACAGGGTGAGGGGAGGAGGGACGGTTTGGCTCTGTAGGTGTGGGGCTTTGTGTGTGTGGGGAGGTTGGGCACACCAAAGGGTCCCTCTGGTTGGGTGCCAGGTTCTGTCTCTTGGAACCCAGGAATGCCCTGGGCCCAGCTTCATCCATCCATTAGCCATCCAACCCTGCCCAGAGTTCCACAGTGCAAAATGGAGAACTCTCCTCGAATACCTGCCCGAAAAGCTAGAGAAATCCAACTGGATAAATTACACCTTCAAACCACTTACTCCTTCCTTAAGGGTGAGAAAAGCAGAGGCCTCCAAACTTGGCCACTTTAAGACTTGGGGATTTCAACTCCAGCCAGGGATGCTTTCATCTCTTGCAATCCCTTCCTCTGCAATCTCTTTTAATTTAGTTCTCTTCCATTCTGGGAGTGGGAAGTCCACTGGTCTTAAAGTTGCCATGTTTGGGGACCTCCCTGAGTGGGAAGGTGTCAAACCATGGGAAGGGGGAAAGGGAGGGGGAAGGGGAAGGGTCTCTCTCTCTCTCTCTCTCTCCCTCCCTCCCCCCTCCCCGAGTTTGGGCTGAGCCCGAAGGCCTGGGAAATAGCGGGGGCGTCTTACCTGCTTGCTGTACTTGCTGCTGGCCTGACAGCTGTACTCGGAGCAGTGGTCAGATCCGATGGAGATATTGTCTCCGGCCCCCACGAAGGTGTTCGCCGGCGGCAGGTCCTGCACAGCTTGGTGCTTTTTCCCGGCGGTGGGCGACTGGGGGTGAAGCTGCACGGTGGGCAAAGGCGAGCTGGATTTGTAATGCCGGGCCAAATCCGGGCTGCCCGGCCCGCCGTTGACCGACCGATAACGGCTGAGAGCCGGGCTGTCGGCGGCGGAGAGTTTCTCGTGGACGCTGTCGTAGCGCTGCCCGTTGGGCTTGGAGGCTTCGACGGTGACGATGCTGCTGTAGAGGGGTTGCTTGCCTCCTCCTTTCTTGCCCTTGCGGTCCTTCTTGGGCTTCTTGGCCTTGTCGTGGGGCTGGGGCGTGAAGAAATCCTCGTGGTCTTTCTTACCGGCCTCGTAGCCGCCGTGCTTGCCTTTGGCCCGGCAGTAGCGCGCCAGGACCACCACCAAAATGAGCAGCACCACGGCCATCACGCCGGCCACGACGCCCACCACGATGCTCAAGCGCTGCTTGCTCAGCTCGTAGCTGGGGTCGCCCGCGATGTCCCTGCCCAGCGGCGTGTGCAAGCTGCGCGCCACTTGGCTCTCCACCGCGCTGGTGTTGGCCAAGGTCTCGTTGACGAATACGTGGAGCAGCGCCGTGGTGGCTTGAGCCGGCTGGCCGCTGTCGTTGACCTGCACCACCAGCCGGTGCAAGCCGTAGTGTTTGGGAGCCAGCTGGGCCACCAGCGAGACCACCCCGCTGGACGGGTCGATCTCGAAGAGCTTGAAAGGGTTGCCGCCCACCAGGCTGTAAGACAGCTCCGCGTTCTGGCCGGCGTCCGCGTCCCGCGCCTGCACGGTGGCCACCACGTGGCGCGGGGTGCTGGAAACGGGCAGCAGGTCGAAAGAGTTGTTGGCGGGCGAGGTGACGGCCGGCGCGTTGTCGTTCTCGTCCATGACGAAGAGCGAGACGGTGGCCGTGGCCGAGAGAGCCGGCTCGCCGCCGTCCACGGCTTTCACGCGGAAGGTGTAGCTGGTTTGCAGCTCGCGGTCGAAGGAGACGGTGGAGTAGATGGTGCCCGTGTCGTTCTCGATGGAGAAGATGCCCGGGTCGGCGGCGGAGGACCCGGCTTCCTGAGTGCCCGCTTGGATTGCCAAGGTGAGCTGAGCGTTGCGCCCCTTGTCGGCGTCCATCACGGTCACCATGCCCACGGGGCTGTTGGGCTGCAGGTTCTCCTTGACGTAGAAGGTGAAGACGTCCTGCATGAAGCGCGGCTCGTTGTCGTTGCGGTCGGCCACCCGCACCACCACCAGGGCCGAGCCTTGCAAGGAGGGCGCCCCTTTGTCGCGGGCCGTGACTTGGAACTGGTAGGTGTCCCGCTGCTCGCGATCCAGCGCCGCCTGCACGCGCACGTCGCCCGAATCCGGGTCGATGGTGAAGAGGCCCACGGGCGCCTCGGCCGCCAGCGGCGAGGGCTCCAGCGAGTAAGCCAGCTCCGCGTTTTTGCCGCTGTCCGCGTCGGTGGCCANGAGGCCCGCGGGCGCCTCGGCCGCCAGCGGCGAGGGCTCCAGCGAGTAAGCCAGCTCCGCGTTCTTGCCGCTGTCCGCGTCGGTGGCCAACACGGTGGCCACCCGCTCGCCCGGGGCGTTGTTCTCCGGGAAGGGCACCTCCAAGACGGGCTGGCTGAAGACGGGCGGGTTGTCGTTGGTGTCGGCCACGCGGACGAGCAGCGAGTTGTTGCTGGACAGGCTGGGGCTGCCGGAGTCCACGGCCACGATGACCACGTTGTAATCCCGCAGGGCCTCGTAGTCCAGCGGCGCCGAGGTGTGCAGGAAGTACTTGCGCTTGTTCTGCGGCTCGCCCTCCCCCTCGCTGGCCGGCTTGAGCTGGAAGGGCACGTCGCCCACGACGGTGCAAGTCACCACGCCGTTCTCGCCTTCGTCGCGGTCCGAGACCTGCACCAGGGCGATGGGGGTGTCCACCAGCACGTCCTCCGCCACGCTGGCCACCCCGTCGCGCAACGGGATGCGCCCGATCTTACGGATGTCGATGGTGGGCACGTTGTCGTTCTCGTCGCGGATGGTCAGCACCACGGTGGCCTTGTCGTTCTTGGGCGGCTGCCCGCGATCCCGGGCCATGACGGTGAAGCGGAGCTGGCTCACCTCCTCGCGGTCGATGCGGTGCAGGACGCTGAGCCAGCCCGACGCCTCGTCCAGGCGCAGCAGCCGCCTCACCGACTCGGTAGCCGCCCCGAAGACGTACTCGATCTGGCCGTTCACTCCGGCGTCGGCGTCGGCCGCCCGCAGCTGGAGGATCGGCGTGCCGGGACTGCTGTTCTCGGCCAGGTCGGCCTCGTAGACGCTCTTCTCGAAGCGGGGGCTGTTGTCGTTCACGTCGGTGATCAGCACGCGGAGGATGGCCTGCGAGGACCGCGCCGGCTCGCCCCCGTCCCGCACCCGCAGGCTCAGCTCGTAAGAGTCCCTCTGCTCGCGGTCCAAAGCCCCTTTGACGATCAGCTGCGGCTGCTTCTCGCCGTCGGGCGTGTCGGCCACCTGCAGCTCGAAGACGCTACTCCGAGCCGGGCCGTCGGGGTCCTGCCTCCGCTTGCCTCCGGCGGGGTAGAGGGTCCCGTCGGTGGCCGAGGCCGGAGCCGCGGCACCCCGCCTGCTGGCTTCCCCGCCGGGCTCCTGCAGCAGTTCGTAACGGTCGATGCCGTTGCGCCCGAAGTCGCGGTCGGTGGCGGTGGGGAGCAAGTAGAGCGTCCCCACCGGCCGGTTCTCCTCGACGGTGAGAGTGAGCACCGGGGAAGGGAAGGTCGGCGTGTTGTCGTTGATGTCCAGGATGATCACGCGGCCTTCGAAGAGGTCGACCCAGCTCTGCGACGGCCCGATGACCGACACCTCGAAGTCCAGGAAACACTCGTTCTCGTCGAAGATCATTTGGCACTGCGGCAGCTTCTCGCGGTCGATGCGCCGCTCCGTGGTGCTCAGCTCGCCCGTCATGTTGTCGATCTTCAAGTATTCCGAGCCGGATTCCAAGCTGAACGTGACCTCGCCCGAGCCCGTGACGATGCCCAGGTCCGAAGCCACGTTCCCGATCCGGATATCGGCCGGCCCTTCCTCGGCCAAGCGGTACCTCAAGACTTGCTTGGCCGACGCCAAGCTGATCCAAAACGGCGGCGGCAGCAGCAGCAGGAACCAGCAGCAGCAGCGGCAGCAGCGGCAGCAGGAGGAGCGCGATTGCACCAAACCCAGAAGCGCCGGCATCTTCCACATTTTGCAGGGGAGGAAACAAAAAGCAAAACAAGAAAAAAAAAAACAAGAAAAAAAACAACACCTCTACTCCCCACCCTTTCCCTCCCCCGACCAAAAAAAAAAAGGACCCCCGGCAGCTCTTTGCGAGATAAACGCCAGTTCTCCGCCCCCACCTTTCCCAACCCTTGTCGCTGTTTGGCTAGCCGAGAACGAGAGATGGAGGAGAAAAAAATATCAAATCAAACCTCGGTGAAGTTCATTATAAATCCTTTTGCCGCTTCGGCGGAAAAAACTTCGCTCCCTCCTCTTGGTGCCAATTAGGTAAAAAAAGAGAGAGAGGGGGGGGGAGAAGCGGGGATGGCGCGCGCGTCTGTACTTGTGTGTGTTGCGTGTGTGTGTGTTGCTGTGTGTGTGTGGGGGGGGGAGAGAGGGGGGGAAGAGAGAAAAAAGCAGACCTCGGTTTTGGCCAGGAGGCTCTCCTTTCTCTTCCCCTCCTCGTCTCCCCTTCTCTTGCTTCTGCAGTTGCTCTCTCCTCACAGGTTCACGGGCCAAATGTGGCTGGCCTTTTTCAAAAAGCTGCATCTCCGCAGATAAGGTTGGGCAAGGAATCCGCCTCTTTCCTCCTCGTCCTTCGCCTTCTCCTCTTTTCTCCTCCTCCTCTCCCTGCCCCTCCTCCTTCTCCAACAGCGCTAGGAATCATTTGCAAGGTTGGCGAGGAAAAAAAAAAAAAAAAAGCCAGAGGAACAACAGACAGGAAAGTCAGATGCCGCTTCCCTCCTATCCGCCTACCCTCGGGCACTAAAACGCCCTATCTCTCTTTCTCTCTCTCTCTCTCCCTTCCGAGTCAGTTCACTTCACTACTCTTTCTCTCTCTTCTCGTCTGTCTCCCGCTTGCTCGCTCACTCCGAGCCGGACCTTCTCGCCGCGGCATTCGCTCTGTCTCTCCGCCGCTCCGCACAGAAGCTGCAAGGCGGCGGGGGGGGGGGTTTGTAGGGTGCGGTGGGGGACGTTCAAACGCTTCATTCAAAGAGCGCCCGTGTCCGGCGGAAAAGGGAGGCGGGAGGAAGCAGAAACCCCAAGTCTCTTTTTCTCTCCTTCTCTCACTCCCTCTCTCTTTCCCCTCTCTCTTTCCGCTAGATAATGGTACGTGATTTTCTCTTTCTTTCTTTTTTTAAGCCTCCGGAAAACCCAAGCAAATATACCGCCTCCGGGGACTGACAGCTGAAGCTATTTATATGTATTTGGGGAGAGAGTGTGGCGTTCTCGGTTTACGGAGCAGCTCTCCCGGAGCAATCCTGCTTTTCGGTCCGTTTCTTCCACCCCCCCCCAAAAAAAAAAAAAAAAAAAAAAAAACCCGATCTCTCCTCCAACCCAGTTCGGGGGCCGTTTTTGAGGCTGAAATTCCTGCAGGTTCCTTCTTTTTCTTCAAAGAAAACGAGGCGAGGGAGAAGAGGGGGAGGGACACCCCACAACCAGCCCACACAACTCTGCGCAAGGTCATTAGTCACAAATCGGGACGCTGCTCCCCCCCCCCCAAAAAAAGNTCCCCCCCCCCCAAAAAAAAAAGCTGCTAGATATTCGTCCGTAAATGGAGCTGGAAGGGAAAGGGTGGGAAATTAAAATAAAAAAAGGTGGATTTCTCTTCGTCCTGCTCGACCAGGCGTTCCAACTTTGCTCTTGCATCCGCAGCTTGTGTGTGTGTGCGCGCTTGCGTGTGTGTGTGTGTGCGTGTGTTTCCGCTCTTACCTGCGTTGTGTCGGAAGGCTCGGAAGCTGCAGCGCCGGCAGAGCGATTCGCACAGCCGCGGCTGCAGGCTCCGTGGCTAAAACGCCGCTTCTTCCTTCCCGTCCCAATGCAGGTAAAAACAACAACAACGGCGCTCAAGTTCACTTTCTCGCCCTCCCTTCCCTCCCCCAGTCCCGTGCAAAAGGCTAGGGCGGTGGGGGTGCGTGCGACCAAGGCGATTATCTGGGAACAACCTTCCCTCCCGCTCCCCTTTCTAACTTCTTTAATATTTGCGAATAATAGCGAAGAATAGCGAATCAGGCTGGGAGACAATCGACCGGGGGGGGGAGGAAGGAGGACCACTGGTGCTTAATTGCATCCGTAATTATGAAAGTGGGGTGGGGGGAGAGAGAAAAGGAAGGCATAAACCCCCAAAATCATTGAGGTCCGAAAGGTTGTGACGGTTGGCTTTGTGGCGGGCGGGATGTGAGATAACCCAGGCAGAGTCTTAGTTGTGAATGGAAAAGCCAGCCGAGTCCATAGTTCCCCTTCTCCGCAATTGTGTAGGTTTGTCGAGCGAGCCTCCTCCGTTCACCCAAACAGGCTCGTCTCGCTCAAGTGCGGCTGGTTGGTGCAGGGAGCTCAGGCCCTCCCCTCCCTCCCTCCCCCTCCCCGTC
>BHFT01015571.1:0-23520 GCA_004320025.1 Laticauda laticaudata
TAATACCCAAAGGAAGCTGAACAGCACACATGTAAGTACCCGCGAAAACTTAAAAACACACACACACACACATATATATGTGTGTGTCTGTGTCTGTGTCTGTGTGTCTGTGTGTGTCTGTGTCTGTGTCTATGTCTGTGTATCTGTGTGTCTGTGTCTGTGTCTGTGTCTGTGTCTGTGATGTTCACCCGGTTTGGACCAGTTCTATAGAACCGGTAGGGAAAATTTTGACTAATTCGGAGAACCGGCAAATACCACCTCTGGCTGGTCCCACACTCTGCCCCTACTCTTTCCTGTCCTTTATTCCATTGATTGCCACACCTCAGCTGAGCTAAAAAAAAACAGCTCACCTCAGTGAGAGTGATGTTTGAATGCTGCACATGCACGCAAGGTGCGCATTAGGGAAAGCACAAAGAACCAGTAGCACATTGGTGTTTTGTTTTTTTTAATGCACTTTTGGGAAACTTTCCAGCATTCACTTCCAGATCTTTAACTAAATGACCAAAAGAATTGAGCTGTGTGCATTTGTATATGTGTGTACATGCGTATGTGTATGTGTGTAATGGCATGTGAGAATGAGGACGAAGAGTGGCAAATTCTCCCATGTAAAAGATGTGTCAGCTCAAGAAGGAAAAGGCCAGTGTGGGAAATATTTCACAAGGGGACATTCCTTGTTTACCAGAGAGTAAAAGAAAAGGAAGGGAGAACTACTGTCACCCTTCCAAGTTTGTATGAAATGCAACCTTACAAGCCGTGGTCAGCTTTTTTATTCATGCCCTAATTGCTGAACATCTAATTCTCACAGTGCTGCCTAATGTCTATGTATATTTACCCTTGTAGTATGGCTATAGTGTTGTTGTTGTTATCCTTCTTATCTTTTTATTATGATTATATTATTATATATTTTACATATATTTTATTATGATTATATGTACACTAAGAACTTCTTCATCAGAGACAAATACTATTCTATTCTATTCTATTCTATTCTATTCTATTCCATTCCATCCCACCCCACCCCACCCCACCCCACCCCACCCCACCCCATCCCATCCCATCCCATCCTATCCTATCCTATTCTATTATTTTCTATTACAGCTAACATGACTCATGGTGCTTCTTGTTTGGATTACATTGCAGACTTATCTCTCTCTCTCTCTCTCTCTCTCTCTCTCCCTCTTTCCCTTTATTTCCCTCTCTCCCTCTCCTTCTCCCTTGCCCCTCTCTCCCACTCTCTCTGTGTGAATAAAAAGGTAAGTAGGCTAGCCAAGTGATTAATAGTAGAAGAAGAAGAAGAAGAAGAAGAAGAAGAAGAAGAAGAAGAAGAAGAAGAAGAAGAAGAAGAAGAAGAAGATAGATGGATGGGTAGACAGACAGATAGATAGATACATGATGGATGGATAGATAATGATAGATTTATTTTCTTTTTTCTAAGAGATCAAGGCAGCATACAAACTATTCTCTTTTCTCTCCTCTACAAAATGGGTTGGGCTGAGATTTGTGACTGGTCCCTGGGCCAGATGAGTTTTCCATGACTGAGGATGGATCTGAATCCCCATGAATCCCCACATACCTGCTCCATTTTCTTACCCACTATACCACAATGCTCTTCTTCCTACACCAGTTGGGCATTATTAAAGTGAATAATGTTCAGATATAGTCGGGTAAGAATAAACCTAAGACCACATGGCAAGTAGCACTCACACCTTTATGTGTGACTTACTGGTAATGACTGGTGACCAGTAGCATCTCCTACCTGTTCTTGATGGATCTTGAAAGGACCAGATATGAGATCACCAGGAAATTCGGGGAGTGTATGCTACAGTAGAAAATTGAGAAAACGATTCCAGAAGAAGGCAATCAGATATCATATTGTTGCCAAAACAACAATAGCAACAGCTATCAAATATGGATGAGTCCACCTAGTTATCGGAAGCTGAACTTGATTCAAGGGAGTCTTTTATCTTCCACATTATGTTTAATGTGATAACTACATCAAGGTCTTCTTCTGGATAAAACAGTTGATTCAGTACTTGGCATGAAGCATTATTTCTAGCCTCAAAGGTGCTTTTTCAAAAAGGCAACTGGACTTTGTTTTTTCTTGAAGATATTTTGCTTCTCATTCAAGATGCTTTCTTCAGTTCTGACTAAAGCTTCTTGGATGAGAAGTGAAATGTCTTCAAAGAAAAAACCAGAAAGTCCAGTGGCCTCTTGAAAAAGCACCTTTGGAACAACCATGGCCTGGAAGATTGAGAATCTCCACAGGCATTTATTTCTAGAGATTTGCCAAAACTTATTGATCAAATATTTGGTGGTACCATACCAAAAGTATGACTTTCTTCCTTTGGATAAAAAGAAGAAAAATCAAAGAGGAAGAAAATGTTGGGTAGATCTTTTTTGTGCTTCTTATCTAAATATCTTCAAGGTATAAATGTCTCTCATTGTACAAACATTTTTCAGTTTCTGTCATCTCCAAACTTTCTACACATCAAACAATCTCAATGAAGACATCATGAGGAATCTGACCCACATCTGTGTTTATTTCTATGCTACTCTACTCTACTCTACTCTACTCTACTCTACTCTACTCTACTCTACTCTAATCTAATCTAATCTAATCTAATCTAATCTAATCTATTCTATTGACTTACAACAGTTGGTTTAATGACTGAACTTATAACAGCACTGAAAAAAAATGACTTATGACCATTTTCCACACTTACAATCTGTCAGATCCATGTATCTGCCATTCTTCAATGGAAGAAGAAAGGGGGGAAGTTGGTACAAGTAATCCTTTTTGATGTAACCTGAATATCTTAAATCTCATATTGAATCTGTATAACTTGCACATGATATACAACTGGAGGAGTGGAGCCAGATGTCTAGAAACTTGTCACCTCTTGGAGAGATAGCAAGAGGAGAAGGGACCATAAAAATTTCAGCTCTGGAGGATACTCCCTGGGAAACTCTTCTAAGAGACATTTCCAGAAATGGGGAGGGGGAAATTAACATGTTGGTTCTTTGTTTGACTAAATCCATGTCAGACTAAGGGTAGGGGTTCTAACTCCCTTTATCTATTACTGTATGCCTGGAAGCATCTTAGATTCCACTTTGACTAGTACTGGGATCACTTCCTTTCAATAAAGAATTCCTTTTGAAGTACCTAGCTTTCAGAAGTTCATTCTTATCAGTTGAAGGGGAAAAGTCCAGTGCTTAAACAACCATTGCAAGATCCCTACAATTACTTTGTCATAATTCAGACACTTGGCAATTGACTCATCTTTATTATGCTGCAGTGCTCCTGGATCACATGATCTCCTTTTGCTTGACCTTTTGAGCAAGCAAAGTCACTGGGGAAGCCAGATTTACTTAACAACGCTGTGACTTACTTAACAACTGCGGGCAAGAAAAGTCAGAAAATGGGGGCATAACTCACTTAAGGAACATCTTGTTTGGCAATAGAAGTTTTAGGCTCCATTGTAGTTGTAAGTTGAGAGTTACCTGCATTGATCTCCAGTTCTTATTTTCGTTATCAGACTGCTTTCAAATAAACAATTCCTCCCATCAGCAAATGGTTCCACTGGAACACTTCCAGCCATCTTAATTCCAGACAAGAGCTACCAAATACATCTCTAAAAGCTTCCCTTGAGTTCTCATCTCCTCCCTTTTGTGATGATTCATAAAAAAATATTAATAGTGGGAGGAAAAAAGCCCACTAATGTCATTTTAATGGCTTGACTTTTAGCTTAAGAAACTGAAGAAATTCAAAGAGAAGGCTTTCAATTAATGTTTAAGTCCCAATATAAAAACACCAATTTTCAGCCTATGCATCTGCAATTAGAGGCCCAGAGGAAATAGACGACTGAGCAAAATATTAATCCTAAATTTATGTTAGTTGTATGTGAGGTTTCACATATTTGTGTTCATAACTAGATGTTGTCTTGATCTGGTTTAGAAAAAAAACTAGTGCTGAAATGGTGACTGCATTAACCATTTGAACTCTGAAAAAGTGATTTAGCACATGTATTACACCTGTGAAATGCTACCCTGTTCAGGGTGGCCTGAATCCTTAAGAGAAGGATGGGCTGTGATATATAGCACCCGGAAGATAAAATCACTGGCATTTACTTTGAGTTGAATTTAAGTCTATTGGTGTTGGGAAATACTTAGCCAGGCTCTGTTCTGGAAGGAGGGAGGGAGGAAAGAAAGAAGCAACAGAGGGAGAGAGGGTGGAAGGAAGGAAGAAGGAAGGAAAGAAGGAAGGAAGGAAGAAATAAAGGGAGAGATGGTGGGAGGAAGGAAGGAAGGAAGGAAAGAAAGAAAGAAAGAAAGAAAGAAAGAAAGAAAGAAAGAAAGAAAGAAAGAAAGTAAAGTGGGAGAGAGGGTGGGAAGAAGGAAGGAAGAAGGAGGGAAGGAAGTGTCCAGTAGATGAAATGAAACTGAGAAGTTGCAATTCAAAACAAATTTGCTGAAAGGTTAAGTGACAGCCTGGTCTGTGGTGTTACATGTCTCCATAGACTTAACAAACAAGGCAATACCAGTTGTTGTGATCAATGATGGACAAATTTCCATCTGTGAGTCAGGTTACAGGCCAAGGATGAGAGAATGGGTCTCTGGACAAACATTGCGCAGCAACCTTTCTTGTCGAGTTACCTGTCTTACTACTGGGGACCTCGAGGTGGCTCCCTAGGACAGCATTTCAAACAACAAATGCCAGAGATAAGTAGAAGAAAAATTACAAGGGAGGGAGGGAGGAAGGAAGGAAGGAAGGAAGGAAAGAAAGAAAGAGAAAAGAAGGAAGGAAGGAAGGAAGAAAGGAAGGAAGGAAGGAAGGAAGGAAGGAAGGAAGGAAGGAAGGAAAGAGAAAAGAAGGAAGGAAGGAAGGAAGGACAGAAATAGGGAGGAAAGAAGAAGGGAGGGAGGAAGGAAGAAGAGAGAAAAGAAGGGAGGAAGGACAGAAAGAGGAAGAAAGCAAAGAAGGAAGCAAGGAAAGAGAAAGAAGGAAGGAAGGAAGGAAGGAAGGAAGGAAGGAAGGAAGGAAGGAATTTAAGGCAGCCAATGAAAACCTAGTTTGATTTTTTAAAAAGTAAACTATTCTGCAGTTAATACACTCTGATTATGTTTAATGTGTATTTAATAATGTTTGGTGGGGTTGGATAACCCGATGAAGAAAAGTGTCAAGAGAAAATGCACAGTATGAGCTGTTTCCTCTTTTTAAAAAACGTTTATCTACTGATCTTTTTCAGACATTATTGATGATTTAAGTGTGAAATCTGGCAAAATAACATAACTATATTAAAACTGGACTGTCAGCCATAACTCATCCTGTTTCCCTTGCCTCACTGCTTATATGATAATCTGTAGTTTAACAAGGCTAATAGTCAGATTTCAGTTCTAGTCTTCTTTTCTTTTTCTTTAACTAGAATCCAAATATTTAGATAGGTTTAAAATAATACTTGAAAATTAAATTAAAAAAGCAACAAAGATTATTAGGGGAGTGAAGACTACAACACATAAAGAATGGCTGCTGGAATTGGGTATATCTAGTTTGATGAAAAGAAGGACCAGGGGTGACATGATAGCAGTCTTCCAATATCTCAGGGGGTTTCCACAAAGAAGAGGGAGTCAAGCTCTTCTCCAAAGCACCTGAGGGCAGGTCAAGAAGCAATGGGTGGAAGTTCATCAAGGAGAGAAGCAACTTAGAACTAAGAACTTTCCTGACAGTTAGAACAATTAATCAGTGGAATGGCTTGCCTCCAGAAGTTGTAAATACTCCAACACTGGAAGTTTTGAAGAAGATGTTGGATAATCTTGTGTCTGAAGTAGTGTCAGGTTTCTTGCCTAAGCAGGAGGTTGGAAGGTCCCTTCCAACTCTGCTATTCTATTCTATTCTATTCTATTCTATTCTATTCTATTCTATTCTGTTCTGTTCTGTTCTGTTCTATTCTAAAAACTAAACACAGGATACTTATGTTGATTTTTATGGGATGGGTATGGGCCTTATCCATATTGACGCTGGCTTGAACTCACAGATATTGATCCCATCATGGCTGCAGGGAAAACATCCTTTTTCAGTACTTAAAAACAAGACTACAAAACTCATAAATAAACAAACAAACAAACAAATAAGATACCAATCATGGTTGAGACCATGCTGAATCTCTCTGTTGATTTCTGCTAGAAGCTCTACAGACAAAGCCAACCTTCTTTTGAAAGGAAGAACCAAACGAATCTGTCTTACTCCTCTGGACATCTGTAATTTGCTTTTTGGACAGGATTTCGTACATCATCGAAGCAGTCGGTCATTCAAGGTTCTGCCTTATATCTATGGAGCTTTCCAATCATCCAGGTCATGGTTGAACAAGCACTTTTGGAAAGTTCTATCCTATTTCACTGTGGAGGGATAAGCCAGATGACTGGGTGGCCCACCGTTAATAGGCATAAACAAGGCAATCCTAGTAATTAGAAGTTCCAGAATTATGAAGATAATGGTGAATAGTTAACAGTTTGTCCACAGGGTGGGGAAGAGTATGAGTAGGTCAAAATCTTAAGACAACACATGTGGTTTTGCATTAAATCCCTACAATATTTGTAGGAACACCAACACAGGGTAGAATTTTCATAGGAAGGAATGTGCAGATTTGAACCTTCCCTTGCTGGTGGCCATCCCTATCTTAGCATCATCGACACAAGAGGTGTTTTTTTTGTATACCTTAAGAATATCAACAAAGGTTTATGGTGAAGGCGTTTGGGAAAACAAAACTCAAGTCGCCCCTAGAAATCTATCCATGTTAAGGGGGTGGAGGATCTTCTCCTTCAGTGCTCTCATAAGAGGGTAATAAGTTTCTGCGAACATGGAATGGAGATTGGAGAGAGAAGACAGAAGAAGAAGAAAAGAAGCAGAAGAAGAAGAAGAAGAAGAAGAAGAAGAGAAGAAGAAATGAAGAAGAGATAGGAAGAAGAAGAAGACCGTAGACTAGAAAGAAGCAGAATGAGAAGAGGGGAGGACGCGCCCAAGGCCACCGGGCGCGAGAAGGTGTGGTAGGAGGAGGAGAGAAGGGAGGTCAAGGGAGAGGAGCGGAGGTGAGGAGGAGGAGGAGGAAGCAGAAGAGGATAGATGGATAGAAGAAGAAGGTAAGAAGAGGAGAGGCAGTGGAAGATGAGCAGAGAAAGAACAAAAAGAAGAGGAGGATTAGAAGAAGGGGAATCTGTAGGCGCGTGCACGTTCCTTAGGGAAGAAGCATGGAGGAGGTGAGGAAGAGGAAGATAGAGAGCAAGAGAAGAGAAGAAGAGAGAAGAAGCAAGGAAGAAGAAGAAGAAGAAGAAGAAGAAGAAGCTGTTACACAAAATTATTAAATCAAAGAATGACCAAAAAGAGCAAAATTTATCTCAGATAGAACTCGTCAAATATGACCGGTATCTCAGAATTAAGTCAAGTGAGCTGCACTTTGAAGTAAGCAAAACCAAGAATTCACAGGAATTTACAGTGATCAACCAGGAGAAGTCTGGTCCAAGATAAGAATGAAGAAGAAGCAGACAACATATCAGTGTAGCTCCCCCCTCACCCTTCTTGTTGCATGGAGCATCAAGAGTGGGTCAGTTGGGGTTGAAGGGGGTGGAAAGTTACAAGAAAATAAACTTTTGATTACAAAGGAAAGGAAAAAAATTGTCGTTCTCTCTGGAAAGAATGCAGGAGCTTTAGAAATCTATTTATTTAGTGCTTGGTGTGACAGTTCTGGTTTGGTACAAGTAATCCTGTACCCAATTATACAGGCACTCCTTGAGTTATGACCACTACTGAGCCCAAAATGTATGCAGTTAAGTGAAACATTTATTAAGTGAGCTTAGGAATACCAATAGCCCATAGATTTACATACCACTTCACAGCCCTCTCTATGTGGTTTACAAAGTGGTTTACTTTTCCCCAACAATCTGGTTCATGTGACCTTGGAACACTATCATGTGACCATGAGGATGCTGGAATAAGTGTGAAAAACAGTCATAAGTCACTTTTTTTCAATGCTGTTGTTTACTTTAAATGGTCACAAAATGAATTGGTGTAAGTTAAGGGTTACCTGTACTCCTCCTTACTGTGCCCCAAATTTATGTGGCTAAGCAAGACATTTCTTAAGTGAATTCTTCCCCATTTTATGACCTTTCTTGCCACAACTGTTAAGCGGATCACTGCAGTTGTTAAATGATAAACACTGTTGTTAAGTGTATCTGGCTCTGCTTGTCAGAAGCTTTTAACAGATAAACAGAGTTGGAAGGGACCTTGTAACAGTGGTGGGATTCAAAAATTTTACTACCAGTTCTGTGGGCATGGCTTGGTGGGTGTGTTATGGCTTGGTGGTCGTGGCAGGGGAAGGATACTGCAAAATCTCCATTCCCTCCCCACCCCACTAACCTGCTCCGTTCTCCTATGCGGAGCAACCAAAGAAGACCCAGCCAATGTCGACCCTGAACCCTCCATCTCTTATCTACCCCCGCCCCGGTCAGTCTCCACCCTAAACGGCCAACTCCGAACTACTCAAAATTTCCACTACCAGCTCTCCAGAATTGGTTAGAACCTGCTGAATACCACTGCTGCCTTATAGGTCATCTAGTCTGACCCCCAGCCCAAGCAGGAGACCCTACACCACTTCTGATAAATGGCAGTCCAGTCTCTTCTTGAAAGCTTCCACAATTTCTGAAGGCAACTTCTATTCAGTGGATTGATTGTTCTCACTATCAGAAAATTTATCCTTATTTCCTAGGTTGAATTTCTCCTTGATCAGTTTCCATTCATTGTTCCTTGTTTGGCCTTCAGGTACATTGGAGAATAACTTGATCCTCTCCTCTCTGTGGCAGCCCCTAAAATATTGGGAACACTGCTCTCCTGTCTCCCCTGCTCCTTCTCTTCACAAGACTAGCCAGGCCCAGTTCCTGCAACCGTTCATCGCATGTTTCAGCCTCCCGTCCCCTGATCATCTGGGTTGCTCTTCTCTGCACTCTTTCTGGAGCCTCAACATCTTTTTTCATGTTGTAGTGACCAAAACACGGCAACCATCATAAATATGGACCAGATGCCAAATGTCCCTATTTTGATCATGTGACTTTGGGGATGTTGCAATGGTCATAAGCATGAAACATAGTGATAAGTCACATTTTGAAATGCCATTGTAATTTGTTCTACCAATATTTGCTGTTATTTTTCTTCTCCGGAAAAAAGAGAAAGTCGGGCAAACAGACCAAGTTTATGGTGGATATTTTCCCCCCTCTTTGTTTTAAAGAATAATAAATTTTCTAATTATTTTTTGCTTGCAACATAGTTTTGAAGTGAGTCTGGGGAGAAAAGAGCTGCTTCTGTTGTCCGCTGTTTCCTTTCCATGTTGGCGATGGATTTATTTACAAACTGGAAGAAGAAGTGAGATTGGTGGGGGGAATCTCCAAGGTGGGTGGGGAGGTTTAATGGGACATTGTTTCAGAGGTGGGATGCTGCCGGTTTATAGTGGTTTGAGTAAACCAGTAGTTAAGATTCTACACAGTTCAGCAGACCACAAATTCCACCACTAGCTGGCCTGCCCCACCTCATTTTTGGCCTGTTTTCCAGCCCATTTTTGGGGTGTTTTTCAGGCCAAAACCAGCATGAAAACAGTCTGCAAATGGCTGAAAATGCCCCCAAAATGGCCAAAAAACAGGTAGGGGCACAGTCAGCTAGTGGTGGGATTAGCCCCAACCGGCTGAATCTTACCTCTGCCTTTGAGACAAGTGGGCAGGAGGCAGGGCAGGGTGTAATGAGTGACATCGCCCACCCAGTCACTTGAACAACTGGCCACGCCTACCCAGTCAGAGAACCGGTTGTTAAGTTATCCCACCACTGCATTGCTTCCTTGGCAAAAGCCTTTCTCCTTTGCAAAAAAGAAGCTTCTGCAGAAAATCCTTCTGTTTTTTTAGTCTGCTTGCCAGTCATAATGTAAATGGATGATTATTCCTGGATTTAAGAGGATGGCAAACGCCACTCAAGTAATGGTGTAGCATTCACTTCTTTTGGCAGAAGTCTCAGGTCCAAAGCAAGCAAAATATTTATCATCTGGAGCTTCTGCAAACTTCACTGAATCGGTTCCTTCTGTTTTATTTCCATGCACTGAAAATTCACCTGCAAAGTGAAAAATATATTTTGAAGATTTACTACATAGGATCCAATTAGCAAAGCAATAGCCTAAATTATTTTCTCACAATAGTTCATTTTTTTAAAAAGGATGGAGGGTTGATGGAGGGATAGAGGGGTGGATGGTCTGTCTGTCTATATGTCTATTTTGAAGTTCCACTATGTATGATCCAATCAGCAAAGCAAAAACCTGAATAATTTTCTCAAAATAGTTCAATTCTTAAAAATGAATGGATAGATGGATAGATGGATGGATGGTCTGTCTTTCTGTCGATTTGTCTATCTATTTTGAAATTCTACTATGTATGATCCAATCAACAAAGCAAAAAACTCTAAAAAATTTTCTCACAATAGTTCAATTCTAAAACAAAAAAGGATAGATGGAGGGATGGATAGATGGAGGGTTGATAGAAAATACATATCTTTTCTAGATTTCCCAAATCAAAACCAATAACAAAGGAATTAAGGCTGACATTATATCAAGCCATTGATTCCTACAACTACTTGGAGCCACAAAAGGTCAAATCAAATCCCATCCTCAAGGCAGAAATCCAAGTAAAAGCATCCTCAGAGGTGGTCTAATGGGTTGTGAGAACAACCCTGAGGAGCAGTAGGGAGAGCCAAGACAATTGGTCAGATAAGAATAAATCTGAGTCCAAAGCAGGTTATAATTTGGGAAAACTTCTCAGACTTGGCACTCCCTAATTTTCATGAAGGTAATGCAAAGGAGAGAGGCACATTCAGATTTGCAAGATTCTAATACTATAACCCTCTAATAAAAACAGTAATTATTATTCATAACTTTGGTTTCATGGTCTGGTCTTTAAAGAACTGACAAATGGCTATTCCTTTCCAGTTCATTGGTTCTACTGTCCACTACTGTTAGTGGATTTCCTTGTGAATGAAACTTGTTTTCTGGCAACTTAAAATTGTTATCCCATTTTCTCACTTCTGGAACTAAAAAGAAAAGTTTGGAACCCTTCACCCTGGGAGGCTTTGTAATTGTAAGGGACCATTCTTGCTTGAGTTTCCCAGTGCCCAATTGTTGTCTTCATGCACATCAATGTGATTTTTTTAAAGCATGGTAAAATAACCCCCCCCCCCCATTTCTATTGTCACTGATGTGGTGATTTACAATTGTATACCTATAACACTGTTAAAACAATTACAAACCTTAAAACAACAAAATAGTACAAAAAGAGATGTAGAGACTCTAGAAAAAGTGCAGAGAAGAGCAGCATAGATGATTAGTGGACTGAAGATGAAAACATATGATGAATGTGTTCCTACCCAGCAGGAACTGGGTATGTCTAGCCTAACCAAGAGAAGGACTAGGGGTGAACATGACAGCAGTGTTCCAATATTTGAGGGGCTGCCACAAAAAGAAGGGGCCAAACTATTCTGTAAAGTACCTGAATACAAGATAGGAAGCAATGGATGGAAACTGATCAAGGAGAGAAGCAACTTAGAACAAGGAAAAAATTTCCTAATAGTGAGAATAATTAACCAGTGGAACAACTTGCCTCCATGGAAATGGCAGATGCTCCATCATTGGAGGTTTTCAAGAAGAGACTGGACAGCCATTTTTCTGAAACAGCAGTTCTGTGGGTGTAGCTTGGTGGATGTGGCAGGGCAGGGATACTGCAAAATCCCCATTCCCTCCCCACCCCACTAACCTGCTTTTCAGTTCCCCTGTTCAGGGCAACCAAAGAGGACCCAGCCAATTAGCTGGGATTCAGGAGGCAAAGAATAGGTGGGGGTGGGCCAGTCAGAGGTGGTATTTGCCAATTCTCCGAACTACTCAAAATTTCTGCTACTGGTTCTCCAGAACTGGTTAGAATCTGCTGAATACCTCCTCTGGGTCTCCTCCTTGAACTCGATTTTTGCTGGTAGATGACTACAGGAGGCTGAAAACAGGAGGGGGGGGGCTACGCATGGCCTTCCCAAGCTCCATTTTCACTGGCAGAGCAAAAGAAAAGTAAATCAAAACTAAAGGAAAAATGTTTCCCCTTTTGCATTTGAGTATCCAAGAAAGGACAGGAAAGGAGGAAGGAAGGAAGGAGGGAAGGAAGGAAGGAAGGAAGGAAGGAAGGAAGGAAGGAAGGAAGGAAGGAAGGAAGGAAGGAAGGAACAGAAGGAGGGAGAGAGAGGGGGTCTGAGGGAAGTCCTGCCTTAGCACTTGTCCATAGAGGTTCCCCCAACATGAGTGATTTCAAATTGGCCACACCCACCCTGTGCATGTCCCCCTTCCTCCCCCACCCCCAAAGTCAAACACAACCCTGATGCAGCCCTCAATGAAAGACACCCCTGCATTGCAGTAAAGTTTGTTTCCTCTCTTTAAAATATAGTTTTTGATTTCATGTTATTATGTGTGCGGTCACGCTGTCATACAAACATGGACCGGGCTTCACAATCAAGAGAACAAATAAGACATCAGAGAAAAGTGATGAACAAGTGGTTGTATTCTTTCTTCCTTGTATAATGTGTATTTCCAATTGATTTGTGTGTGTGTGTGTGTATGTGTGTTTTAACCTGAGATTGGCAGCATGAAAAATTATTGTAATCTCCAGAGATAAGATCAAAGTGCTTCTTAAAAGAAAGTAGCCAGCCAGTCTGCTAAAAAGCAGATAAGTCTTGCCTTCATGGCATTTTAGAAAGGACAAAGATAGGGATATGATGACATGCAATGGTCTGGTTGCTGTCTTTTTAATTATGGCCTGTAGTGTTAATTCTTCCTAATGAAGGAGTGAAAACTCAAAGCAATCCAGCTCAGATGTTGTAGTAATGCATTTTTTTTTAATGACAAGAATGAATAGACACAGAGAATTCAATCTTGTCCCTGGAAGGCAGGTTAACTTGTGAAAGAAACTTCTCCCGGACTGGCTGTTTTCTTATGATCCTTTCTGTGCAACCTTTAAACAAGTGCAAAATATTTTAGAAATCATAATGTAGAAAGTTAGCACCCACCCATCTCATAGAAGAATGAAATATTTTGAGAAATATTAAAAGGGCAGAATATTATATTTCGCTGGATGAGAAATGAAGAAACATGTTTTCTTAGAGGGAGAAAGCAGCCCTCAACTTCCTCAATAGCCCACAGCAGATGTCAGCACTTAAGAGATAAAGAGATAGCTAGCTCTATTCATAGGCAGAAATTCCCTGCAGCAGGGTCTGAAGAAAGGTAGGGTTAGCCCTCAGCCACAATAGGAATTGCCCAACAAGCCCCTTCATTGCAGCAGCCCAAACTTCAACCAAGCTTAGCTCAGACAAACTCCTAGAAATTGTACGTGGCCCCATGGGAGTTTGACAACAGCCGATAGAATACATGTTCTTGCCCAGGAACAGAAAGTACCTCTCACTCTCAACTCCATGTGGTCAGCTGCACCAGAATTATATGTGCTTGGTGGTTCTGCTTCATTAAACCTTCTCTCCAATCAACCTCCATGTTTCCAGTATCTTTCTCCCAGCTTGGAACCAAACCAGATGGATATGTCTCTCAACAATAACCTGGCCTACTATCCTACATATATAAGAACAACAGAATTGGAAGGGACCTTGAAGGTCTTCTTGTCCAACCCCTGTTCAAACACAATACCCTATACCATTTCAGACAAATAGTTGTCCAGTCTCTTCTTAAAAACCTCCAGTGTTAGAGCACCAACAACCTCTGGAGTCAAGTCACTGATGACTTGTTGTAACTCTCCTTATTTCTCATTATTTATTCATATAATATATTTCTGTGTAGTGAAGTTCCCCTTAAGAACCAACTGAAGGTAGTCCTTTGCAGAGATTGAGTTCATGACAAGCTTCAAAAGATGGCTCAAGAAAAAGTTGGATTAATTGTTTCAGAATGTGATTGATGGAATCCTTGCAAGTACAGCAAAAATTGAAGCATAGTTGTGAGTTCGCTATGGGTAGTTCTTGACTTACAACAGGTTCATTGAGTGACTGTTCAAAGTTACAATGGCAATGAAAAAATCCACTTACGACCATTTTTCACACCTGCGATCGTTGCACCAGCCTCATGGTCATGTGATCAAAATTCTTCTGACGCTTCTTAACTGACTCATATTTATGATGGTTGAAGTGTCCTGGGGTCATATGATCCCCATTTTGTAACCTTCTGATAAGCAAAGCCAAATTCACTTAACAACCAGGTTACCAACTCAACAACTGCACTTACCAACTGTGGCATGAAAGGCCATAACTTCAAAGTCTGGAATCAATATTTTATTATAGAATTATTATTAAAATAGGTAAAATATCAAATAGAACAAAAATAAGGATTAATAATTTAATTAAAACAGATATGAAAATAAGATTTTATTTTAGGATTATTACAAAAGATATATAAATGTTTATGGAATATACAAGAAAATTAACTTGTAATATGGAGAAGGCATTATATGTGGAATCTGACAGAGGACATTTATGTATGTCATGGCCCTGTTGGAGTCTGACTCTGAGGGAGAGGAGGAGCAGCCAACAGGGAGTGGGAGTGTGGCTTCGGAGGTTGTGGAGGAAACTGGGGAAAGGCACAGGTGGCTGGGCATTCAGAGGAAGACCCAGGCCCATCCCTTCTTCATCCTAGGGCACACAGGGAGGAGAGTATAAAGGAGAAATGTGAATGGTATGGTCTATGAGGGAGGAAAGGGCTTTGATTTCTGTCATAGGCTGCAGCTGTGAGGACTGTTTAAAAGGATGGACTGCGCATGGGCTAGTGCTGGAAACAAAGCATGAAAATATTTCTAGTCTGTCCATTCTTATCTTAGTTTGGCATCCTTCCCAGTGTGTGTATTTTGATATCTGTGGACGACTTCAAGCCCTTATCCTGCCTTGTCTCAGTAATTGCTTCAGTGTGTTTTGTGTTGTTTTTTCTATTTATAATCTATATGTATTTTGAATTTGAACGTAAGTTCTTCCTTTTCGCAACTGTTTGTGAGGGAGTTTTTTTTATCTCCAGTCAATGATAATTGGAGCTTTGAAGCCAAGCTGAAAGAATTAAAGAGACCTCACCTGTTTTTGTGACTGTGTTGCTTTTGTATCCCACCCTGGGTCATCATATGTATATAGTATATGGCAATAGGTAAAAATGACAATATTGGAATTAGATTACATAATTATAATATTAAAGGGAAATAAGATGGAAAACACATTGGTACGATGTAATGATGAATTGGAATATAGCATATGGCAATAAATAAAAATGACTATATTGTTATAAGTTTATACAATTTATTAAAAAAAATAAGATGGAAAACCTAATTTGTGTAATGTAATGAAGTTAGAAAAGAAGGGTGTGTACTAAAAAAACATAATGGTGCCAAAATTAATATTAAAAAAGGGACAATATAAATTAAGATGAATTTATGAATGATTAATGGAATGATATAATTTGATAAAATTTGCGAATATGACAAACACAAGAATATATGATGAATGATTAGAAAATGATTAAGAACATAGAGACTGTATGAGAATATAAAATGGGAAATTGGTAATAGGTAACGATATGAAATTAGATAAGAAAGCTGAATATATAATTATGGTCATGTTTGATTTAAAATGTAAAAAAAACCTGGAACCACATGGTTCACCCAAAGATGTATCTTAAGAAATAAAAATAAAAAATGTATTCTTTTCTTTTTTTTTTTTGCAAATTCCAGGCATTAATCATTGTACAATGTCTACTTTCATCATGTCTCTAAGAGCAACCTCAGGTAATGACTGGCAAGAAAATAAAATAAAGTAAGCCCACAGGGAACCAGAGATTTCTTTAAGTAATTCAAAAATCTTACATAAAATCTTATATAGAATCTTATATAAATTCTTTCCAAAGCCATGCAATAAAGGTTTAACTATGTTCCGTAACTATGGAAGACTGGCATTTCTCCAGTAAACTGGAGAAATGCCAGTCTTCCATAATTACGGAACATAGTTAAGCCTGGTTTATACTGGTTGGGTTTTTTTCCCCCCCAGTTTTGCTCTTTTGATGCTGACATAAGGTTAGAATTTGACGATATTATGAAAATATACAACTCCATGCCTGCAAAATGGAAACGATAGAGAATTTTCTGAACTAGACTGTAACTTGTTTTGTTTTTATCTCTAATCTTGAAGTCTTTACCCAGGAGCATGACAGACAAACAGAGCTAAATATCCTTCGATGGGGAGGACTATTAGAGGAGGGATCTCAAGTTCTTTATGTTTAAATTTATGCCAGTGGGACTGCCAATAGATGGTGTCAACTCATAAAATATTTCTATGGTCTTTTTAAAGTTGCCAACAGAAAGGGATGGGGGAGCAGTATGGAACATATATGTTTTCAAAGATAGTAACTAGGTGACCGAAGTTTCTGACATGCAAAATTCTAACTGGAGAGCATGATTGATGACTCCTGATGTGTCCCATTGGAGAATATGAATTACAATACACCCAGGGGATGGAGAAAAATCAGGGTCAAGGGTGGCAATGAATTATGTGTCTCAGAGTCAGCTACACCAAGGAAATGCTGGACAGTTTAATTCCCAATAAATCCTTCTTAAGTTTTGGAAGTTTGGCTCAAGACTCATGATTTAAATGGGGGTAACTGCCGGAATCCTTACAGGTGGATAATGAGAGATACATTGCTATTTATATTGACTCCAAGCTTTGGGGACAAGTGTTGTCAGATGCAAAGGACCACATGTGAGATTTAAGTTGAGCTAATTTATTGCTCATGCTTATACACAAGAATCTAGTCAACTAATGGCCAGCATGAAATCGGTGCCAGATATTAACCAAATTCAAGAGGCTTTGAATTTAACCATTTGTGGGAATATAACGATGTCAGGTTGATTCCTTTCCTGACTTGGCCATCAGACTCTGCCTGTTCTTTTCCTACACTTGTGGAACAGAAAGGTTATCTACCATTATTCTACCTCTTTCTCTCCATGTCCCCCCCAAATTGGAAGACCTGGATATTCTAGAACAGTGTTTTTTAAACTTGGCAGCTGTAAGTTGCTTGGATTTCAGTTCCCAGATTTCTCTAGGCAGCATACCAAGGTTGGGAAACATTACTTCAGAGAATATTCAGATAAAGGCCAAACATGAAAAGCAGTTAGATTTAAACTATTGGAAGATGGAACTTTTTTGTGGTCCTTCCCAATTCTGTGATTTCATGGCTTTAGGATTTGATTTTTCTAAAGTACCTGATTTGATTTATGATTTCTCCAAAGCACCTGAGGGCAGGATGTGAAATAATAGACAGAAGCTTATCAAGGAGAGCTCCAACCTAGAACTAAGGAGAAATGTCTTGACCATGTGAACAATTAATCAGGGGGATGGCTTGCCTCCAAAAGTTTTGTGGAGGCTTTTAAGAAGAGATTGGATGACAGTTTGTCTGAAATGGTATAGGGTTTCCTGCTTGAGCAGGGGATTGGATTAGAAGACTTCCAAGGTCCATTCCAACTTTGTTAGGCAATATTCTAATGTCCAAATCAACACAAACCATAAACTATGCTACATGCATTGCATCAGCCAAATATTTGTGCTGCTTGGCGAGCTGGAAATTAGACAGTTGAATGGTTATTTTTCATATGGATGGCACTTGGTATGCTCGAAAACAATCACTGTATTCTGTTCAGAGTGCGATCACAAAGACTAAAGGCAAGAGCGTAAAGCAGTTCATTTTTCCCCCTATTAAATTGCAACCGACTGTATTGATTATAGGCATGTCAGCTGGTCATTTGTAAACATTATTTTTGCTTGTTAAAGCAATAGCAGTAGCACTTAAGAATTATATACAGAGGTGGGATGCTACCGGTTCACACCGGTTCGGGCAACCGGGATGCTAATTTTACATCTGATTTGGTGAACCCACAAATCCCACTCCTGGTTGGCCCTGCCTGCTCCTCCCCGCCCCTCCCAGGAAATCCTGCATGGCCTATTTCCCATGGGAAATGATCCATGACCCATGGATCACAGGTAAATGCAGCATCCGTGTGGAGGCTTGGGGATGATGAAAAATGGGCCTCCTGGAAGTTCTGGAAAGCCAGAAATGAGCCCATTTCCGGCCTCCAGAGAACCTCCAGAGCCCGGGGAGGGCAAAAACAGCCCCTTCTTGACCTGTTTTTGTTCCCAGGCCAGGCTGGTACAGTAGGCCAATGAAACCACGTCCACTATGGCCACACCCACTCAGCAAGTGGGCAGAGAACCAGTTGTTAAATTTTTTGAAGTCCACCCCTGCTTACAGTGCTTCATAGCCCTCTCTAAGCAGTTTACAAAGTCAGCATATCGCCCTCAATAATCTGGATCCTCATTTTTACCGACCTCGGAAGGAAGGAATGCTGAGTCAACCTTGAACTGCTGGCAGCTGGCAGAATTATCCTGCAATACTGTATTCCAACCTGCACCATCACAGGTCTTAAGAGCTTGTGACTCAGACTAAAGCATATACAACACTGTCTTCTTCTGTTTGTCATTTCTCAAAGCTTCCCTTTCAACTGAATGAAAATGAGGCAGGGATAAGACCATCTTGATAATAGTCCAAGCCATTAATTTTTGGTACAAGATAGTAAATAGGAAGAGAGAGTATCAAGGTTGACTCAGCCTTCCATCCTTCTGAGGTTGGTAAAATGAGGATTCAGATTATTGGCTGACTCTGTAAAACCACTTAGAGAGTGCTGTCAAGCACTGTGAAGTGGTGTATAAGTCTAAGGGCTATTGCTATTATGTTTGTTGCCTTTAGTTGTAAAGAAATAAAGGTGGGGTAAAACTCAATAAATAAACCAATGAACAAAGCTGTAAATAAAGTGGTGTTTATCTTTCACCGAGCAATTATCTATTCAGTGGTTTGTAGCTTCCTAAATTCACACGTTTGAACTAAATGCCCAAAGAATTGGGGGGAACTCATCAATAGTAGGTTTAAAAAAAAAATCCTACTGGTCTGGAAAGCTCATTTCACACGTGTCAAAATTTTTACTTCCAGCATGCCAGGACTAGTCCGAACCAGCCTAATACCACCTCTGGAACTCATCCCTTAGGATTTTAGAAAATCAGAAAATTGGAAGAGTCAAGAAGACTAGTAGACAGAAAGAGAATGGACTGCAGGACCTTTCATCTGAAAAACAAATTCAATTAAAAAAAGAAAAAAGAAGTCTAAAGAAGTCCAGTATTGTGAGAATTTGACAGAAACAGGAGACTCTTCTTTGAAGAGGAAGAAAAAAGTTATGTAAAACTGGAAGACAGGTTTCGGCACAGTATTTTCAACTACTTTAAGAAGCAGTTTCAAAGCCTGTAGAATTAGAGAGTAGTGTTTTCTTCTATTGAGGACCTAGTTCCCCATAGTATAGAAACATTAGAGTACATTCTGGTTATCTGAGCCTTTATTACCCACTGTTCTCATTTATCATTTCACATTAATCTTGTCATGTCAATGGAACTCTAGGTAAAATAGTCTTCCCTTCCATCCAAATGTATATCTTGATACACCCTAGGCAACATGGAGAAATGAATTTGTGCTGCATTTGTGGATTTCATTTCTCACTACCAAGAAAACCTGAGCAGCAATTGAGGGTTCTGAAATGGTAAATTGAATCACTCTCTTGGTTCACCGCTTTTTGATATCAGTAGAAGCTCTGCTATATCTGGTAACTTTTATTAGAACCAGATGAAAGGTTTTCTTCTTTATTTATTAGATAACCCATGCCTTGTAGGGTCATTGTTTCAGACATAGTTCCTTACCTAGATACAGAATGGCCAAGGGAGGCCTAAAAGGCAATGAGAGAAGGACCAACTTCCTGCTGGCTTCCCCACTGAACATCCTTGTGGGAATCTGGCAAGAAGTATCAGAAATCTTTCTTCCTTTCTTCCTCCCTCCCTCCCTTTCGAGCAGGCAGGTAAATAGCTATTCCTAGATGGAGCAGGGAGCAAGGGATTGCTAGACTGTCATGTAATGTTGAAAATGAAGATCACACGACCACATCAGCAGCTTCGTAGTGTAGCAATACCCCATAGCACTGAAGCGGCTATATTTTCCCCCAATTTGATTCCCTCAGTTTTCAGGGAATTCATTTGAGAGTTTATTCCAAAATTTTGGACACACTATATAAGTAAACACACCTCAAGGTACCTTGGTTCAGAAAATGTTGCCTTATGATTCACTGTTTCATCTAGTTAAAGATCATGAGAATGAGAGTTTCACCAGTATATAGATTTATTTAGCACCACTAAACTAAGAGAAATTCAGGAGGGGCAGCTCCTGGCCAACCCTACCTTCACTCCAGAGTTTTGTTTTGTTTTTAAAATTGGGTCTAATTAGTACTTGCATGAAAGAGGAGCAAGGAATTTTGAAGTTGTAGAAAATTCTGGAAGAATATGGCAAATGACTCCTGTCGTGCCCCATCATATAATTTGTGTATAAACTATTATTGTTCTCTGGTCCCATCTAATACCAACCTGCATTGTTTGGAAGCTTATTCACCCTTTTAAGGGTCATATTTACCCATTAGCCCACTCAAACAAGCACATCCTGGAAAGCCAGACTTCATTTCCTTTAGCATTTGGAAGCAAACAGAAGCACCAGGAAGAATCCAGCCTCACCCATGGCAGATGTTCATCTGAGGACAAAAATCCACATCTCATGCACACAGGCGTTGCTGCTGAGATAAAGATTTATCTGTGTTTGTTCATTGATATGCTCACCAGCAACTCAACCCTGCTTATTTTGTAGTTGGGTTTTTATTGCACGTTTTTCTATTTCACTGATTCTGTTCCTTTAATAAAGCATCCTGATCTATGCACACAATCCTTATTGGAGGATAGGGGGTTTAGCTGCATGTCAAGCTGCACACATAGTAACACATAGCTAGGACAGAACAATACCTGTGACAAGAAATCCTAATAGATGTCTCCAGTGGTGGGATTCTACCAGTTTCCCTACCGGTTCGGTGATTGCACACTTCATGTGTGTATGAGCGCGCGCGCCTAACGCAGGCACGCATGCAGCTTTCCAAACACCAGCTGAGGCTCTGCTACACCAATCAGCTGAGAGGATAAGGAACAGAAAAGTGTAGGGGCAGGTGGGAGGGCCAATCCTGTGCTTTTCTCTTCTTTCTACTCTTAGCTGATCGTGGACGCTTTTTTTTACTACCGGTTCGGCCAAACCGAGCCAAACTTGTACCATTTCACCACTGGATGTTTCCCTATAGATATAAGAATCTGACCTGAATTCAGGGCCATATCTAACCCTTTCACCTGAAGGTTTGATTTGTCAATCTCTCCATTCCCATTAGTTGGTAGAACCAAGGACTTCACAAATTTTCCTGAGGTCGCAGTGGCGCAGTGATTAAAGTGCAGTACTGCAGGCTACTTCTGCTGACTGCCAGATGTCGGCAGTTTGATCCTGGCCAGCTCAAGGTTGACTCATCCTTCCATTCTTCTGAGGTCGGTAAAATGAGGACCAAGATTGTTGGGGGCAATATGCTGATTCTATAAACTGCTTAGAGAGGGCTGTAAAGCACTGGGAAGCATTATATAAGTCTAAGCGCTATAGCTATGGAACAGTTTCTGAGCGCAGAGGAGCACATGCGAAGCAGAAGACTACAAGACATCCAAGATCCCTTCCAGCTCTGCTACAATTTGTGTTCTATGTTCTAAGTGGAATGTTCATCATGTCAACTCATAAAATATTTCTATGGTCATTTTAGAGTTGCCCACAGAAGGGGAGGGGGGAAAGGGGTTTGAAAGAGCAGCTTGGAGATCGAAAGTGCATTCCATGCATAGACTGAAGTTTCTGCTGTGCAAAATTCTAACTAGAGAACATGATTGATGACCCTTGGCTATGGCTATGTCCAGGGGTGGGTTTCTACTGGTTCTGTCCACCTCTGTAGAACCAGTAGCTCTGAAGAACAGCAGACATAGAACCGGTTCTATGTCTGCTGTTGTTTTTGCCCACCCATCTGCCCAGGCTCTTACCTGACTTTTATTTCCTGCATTTTCAACTTCAGTTGCTGTGCGAGGCACAGCTGCAGTTAAAAAAACAGGGAAAAAGTACTTTTTCAAAGGTTGCTTCTCAGCAAGCAATGCTGCTCAGCTGTCCAGGCACCAGGCACCAGGCTGATGACGATTTACAGGCACACGCACAGCGTGCAGGGAAGCACATAGTAAATCACCTAACCCTGTAAATCACCGAACCGGTAGTTAACCCTGTCAGATCCCACCCCTGGCTGTGTCCCATTGGAGAATATGAATTATGATACACCCAGGGGGTGGGGGAAAACCAGAGTCAAGGGTGACAATGAATTATGTGTCTCAGAGTTGGATACACCCAGGCAGTGCCAGACATGTTAATTGTCACAGTTCCGGCAATTACTCCAATTAAATCATGATCCTTGGGCCACACTCCCAAAACTAAAGAGGATTTATTTGAAGGTAAAATTCTCCATCTGGCACTAACCTGGGCGTAGCCAACTCTGAGATATGTAATTCACTGTCACCCTTAATCCTGCTTTCCCCCACCCGCCACTCCTCTGGGTGTATCATCCAATGAAAAAGGTCCATAGCCAAGAGTCATCAATCATGCTCTCCAACTAGATTTTTTTCAGGGCAGAAGTTTCAGCCATCTAATCAGTGTTTGAAGAAAATATGAATGGAATGTACTTTCAATTTCACCCTAATGCCTGCCTTTTGAAACTCCCCCCCTTCTTTCTGTTGTCAACTATAAAACATGTATACAAAATGTTTTATGAGTTGACTCCCAAGAAATCCTTTGAAGTTTTGGAAGTTTGGCTTGAGACTCATGATTTAATTGGGGTAACTGCCGAATCCTGATACACCAACTTATTTCCCCCTCCCCTTGGAATTGAAATTACAATACATGCTACAGTTTATAAATACAATTTTTAAAAAACCTGTTTTCCTGTTATTCCTTTCACTATCTTTTCTGTAGATGAAAAATGCAATGCCCCAATTCCTCATCTGATGGTTTATGGGTTTTATTTTTTTAAAGTTTCGTGGAAGGAAGGCAGTTAAGGGAGCTTAGGAACTAATTATCTGATCAAAATAAGCTATATATATCTTCATAATGAACAGAAGAGACCATTGTTAACAAGGTAAGCATGAAGTTAGAAACAAATGTATATGGACTTAGCTTTAAATAGAGTAAGTCAAAGCAGCCTGTGAAGGAATGAAAGGCTGGGGTTGCATTCTGCATTTGGGGAAAACAGCTGCAGCCAGGCAGAAAAGTTTTCCAAAGGCTCAGCTCATGCTTTCTCTCAAAGGGATATCAAAGTTTATAGGCCCTGAAACTTGAGTAGAGATAGGCTTACTCATTCATTTATTCTCCCACTCATAGTTTACTTGCAGCTCCCCCCCCCCCCCCCCCCCCCCCC